>DF360925.1:0-52871 GCA_000787875.1 Solanum virginianum | reverse complement strand
GCTCTTATATAAGAAGAGAATACTTGTTTTTCAGTTTTTTCTAGGATAGGTACACATATATGGTCTCCGTATTTTAGGCTGCATTACTAGAAATAGGTGGGTAAATAGGAAACTTATGAGTTGGTTGTTACATTATAACATCACTTCAGTTCCCCAGTAAAAAATTTAGATACATTGTGATCCATTTGTCTAGTCTATTCCACTGGCATCTCCACCATGCAATGATCCAAGAAACTCCACTAGGCAACCAGGAAAGTGGTAAACACGATCTTGTCTGATAGGTCATCATATTCAACTGATATTTGATTTTCTTTTCTGCTGTATATTTTGCTTCTTTTTAATGTTTGAAAAGGTGCCCTGTGGAACATGTTGCTCCAATGTAAATGGAATTCAGATGGTTATATTTTTTGTATTAAAAATGTCCCAGGAAGATCTGATTCCTATGAATTCTGAGTGGTTGTATGTTTTACAGTTTCAACTTGAAGAAGCTATAGAAAAGGAAGACTTTAAAGAAGCTGCAAAATTGAAAGCATCTATCGCAGAAGCTACATCGAAGGACTCGGTTGCTGAAATTATGTCCATGTTGAAGGTATTAATTGCAGTTGAAATAGCATTAAGCTACCATTTGCACCTGGATATTGACAATGATTTCTTCTCTCCTTCTGCCTTCAGAATGCAATAGATGAAGAGCGCTATCATGATGCTTCAAGATTGTTGCAAAGTACGGGAAGTGGCTTGGTAATACCTATCATCTAACGCTTGAATCTGTAGGCCCCTTAGTGAGCCTTGTTGTATAACCATATTACTGGCATAAAATCATGCATACAATTTTTTTTTAGTCATTAATCATGTATCAAATCTGTGTCTGTGTCTTTGTATGTCTATATATGTTAGATTACCTTTCACTTTAGAACCACCTATATAGTCATGTTATTTTCATGACTGACCTTTCCTCACCTCTTCTTTCACTTCAAACTGCAGGTTGGTTGGTGGGTTGGCTATTCAAAAGATTCTGATGATCCATTTGGTAGATTAATACGTATTACTCCAGATGTGGGCAGATTTATTGGTAGAAGTTATACTCCAAGGTAAGAATACAAAGCTTGAAGTTAAAGCTGCAAGTCATTTTTTGTTTTTTGATGAACTGAGTTGGTTATTTCAGACAGTTGGTCAAAGCCTCTCCTGGAACTCCACTGTTTGAGATTTTTGTTGTCAAAGATGGAAATAACTCTTACAACATGCAGGTGACGTGCAACTGTGACTCATCTGTTTATGAAGTTGTGTTATTCATTTTTATTTTATTTTATTTTATCTTTTAACTTTGCTAGTGTCTACTGTTTGCCGGTCAGTGAGCTACCATGAAAATGAGAAATTCCTTTCTGATTTCTTGGTATTTAAATCATCTTGCTGAGACAGGTTCTCAAATATATTTTTGTTGGAAAGTGGACAATGAGCAGATATCCAGATGTGCATGCATTGATAGCTTGTTTTTTGTCATTATACCAATCCACTGTGATAACCGGAACATTGTGCGTTTCACGATATGTTTCGAAGACGAGCTAAATCACTGCTACTTTTTCCTAAACTCAAATCAGAAAAATATTGCCTTCAGTTAGTAGTCGTATTTAGGTGTAGTATCTGATAACTATCAGTGTCTTGCACGTTATCTAAATGCTGCGGCAGTTCAGGGTTGATTCTATATGTTATACTGTTCCCTTGTTTGTGTTAATGCTGTTTCTGATGTCTGTTACCCCTGCCAGGTGGTATTCTTGCAGCGAGCCAAAGGAAGTGCAGCAAGTTCAAGTCCATCATCCAAGTCGAAGCCAATGAAGGGACCTTCATCTGCTGAAATTGAGAACAGAGCTGTAATTGATGTTAAAGTAGATGAAGCTGAAGCAGAAAAAAAAAGCAATGAGAAGAGCATAGATTTTGAGGGAGCTGCTGAAGAGGGAATAAGAAGTGTGATAAATTTTCTTAAAGATAAAATACCTGATCTGAAAGTGAAAGTAATGAAAATCAATATTTCAGAAGAAATAACAGATGATGGTGATTCTGTGAAGCAATTTCTGGAGGAAGAAGATGAGAACACTGTTTCCAGTGAGGAGACGGATGAAACAACTAGTGATTTGGATAACGTGAATCCTGATCGAGTTACAGTAGGAGGAGATAGTGGCACAAGTGAAGAAGGAAAAACTGTAGATACCAAGCTTTTTGTAGGAGGTGTATTACATAATAAAGAAGACAATCCGGTAAAGGATGAGTTTGTTCGTGTACCTGTTGATATCAAAGATGTGGCAAGGGATTCCTTTATGCTTCACATTCCTAAGAGATCTGGAGATCTGGATGTTGAAGAAAATACTGCATCCAGTGTTAATGAAGCAGCTATTGCAGCTCAGAGTATCTCTGAACTAATGCCTCCTGATGTGGCCATGGCATTTTGGAGTTCTGATAAAGTTTCTTCAAAAGTATGCAAACATGTTCCTTAATATAATCGCTACGTTCTGCTTGTACTTGTGGTCTGAGGATACCATCTCATGTCACAGTGAGTTCTATAACAAAGTAAAAGATGGAAAGTCAACCAGCTACCTTATCATATTAAGAGAGTATCTGGGTCCTAAGTGAGAAAAGTTGTCAGGAGACTCATCGTCCTTTTCAGATTGGTTTCTTTCAATTTTTTCTCATTCTAGTTTAAGATTTAGCTATCGTGTTGTCAAGAATTTTATGGCTTCGATAGTTTTAGGTGTGTTACCCCATTGATTTGTTGAATGTACGCTTCCTGTAGGTTTCTAGAGATGTTAAAGAGATGCTAAAGCTTGCAGTTAGTCAGGCACAGAAGCGATACAAATTATCTGAATACACAAGTTTTAGTCGAATTTCAACCTCTCCTGGGGATTTAGATCCTTTTGAAGGTAAGACAGTCCCCTGTGCCCGCTTCTATCTCTCTCTTGTAAACACAAATATAAATACAGCCATATCCCACACTAAAATATGCTTCCCTCCATACTTGCTATACCTCCATGTCAATATGTGTTTGTATGCCTTAAATCGCTTTGCTTGTCTCTTTAATGTCAACTCCTAAACCAGGAGAGAAATGGGGTGGGGAAAGAGAGCTAAATATGTGAAGATTTTGTCTGTAATGTAGCTTTTTCCTTAATTCTAGGTCTATATGTTGGTGCATTTGGACCTTATGGAACTGAGGTCGTGCAATTAAGGCGGAAATATGGTAACTGGAATGTAAATGATGCTGAGAAATCCTCTAATGTGGAGTTCTTTGAGTATGTTGAGGCAGTTAAGTTAACAGGGGATATCAATGTGCCTGCTGGCCAGGTTCGATAGTTAACTCTGAAAGTTGTTTTTTGTTTCTTCATATGAAGCCTAATGAGTTGTCAAGCTTTTGATTTTCAGGTGACATTTCGAGCTAAGATAAGTAAAGGAAGTCGTTTGTCCAACAGGGGGATGTATCCAGATGAACTTGGTGTGGTAAGTAATAGTTGTGTTGATAATTGCTTTTTTGAGTCTGCTTTTTGTATTGTGTGATTAACATTGTTTTGGATTTACCAGATTGAACAATGTCTTAGTTACCAAAAGTTTCTTCAACTGTCCCCCTTTAATGCTATTTGTTCTTAGTTCCATGCTCTGATTGACTAGACCGTTAACAGATAGTCCTGTAACTTATATTTGCTATTAATAGAAAACAATGATTTTTTTTTAATTTTTAATTTTGAAATAGGAGAACGTTAATTTTCTGTGATCATAATTCTAAAAGATGACTGATCAATGGACTTCAGCATTGTTTTGAGAAATTACTTATACCATGTAAATTTTAATCTGTCAAAGTTACATCACTGCTATAGGCAGATAAGCTAACAATCCAATATGTGCTACTTGGTGAGAACTCCTGATGGTTATGCTTTTATTCACCAGACAAAATTGCTCGTATCTCTTCATTTGTTGATGTCAAGAGTGATTAATTTCAAATTGGTCATTAATCTCTTTGGTAAGCAATGTAGATACAATGAAAAATATTACTGATGATGGATGTCGTAAAAGGGGTTGCCAAGCAGTTAAAGAGCTGTAAGAATAACAACCTTAGTAACCAAGTAAACTGATAGTAAGAGGATTCTTTCCGTCTGCCTAAGCCTTAGTGACCTCTACCTCTACTTGTGTGATGTTACATATTCTTTTTGGATTAATTAAGTGGTTTGAGAGAGGAGACAAATATTACTACTACTACAACACCACCACCAACATACCCCGTGTAATCCCACAAGTGGGATATGAGGAGGGTAGCGTTTGTGACTTTACCCTACCCTGGAAGGTAGAGAGACTGTTTCCGATGAACCCTTGGTTGTAGGAACAATATTATTACCTCTACTATTACCACCACTACTACTATTATTATATGAAAAAGTTGTATATATACCGGCATCTCGACATTTAATCATTTACTTCAAAATTGACAAATTTAAAATTGCTCTGGACCTGGAAACTTGTTAAGCTAAAAATATTGGGACATCATGTTCATGGTTTGTTTATTTTTGTGTGCCCATAAAGCAGTAGTTGTTAACCATGATGCTGTATTACACTGATGAATGCAACTCTTCATGGTGAGCCCTAGTTTTAGCATGACTTAGCATCAACTGATTCGCTATATGGGAAGTCATCTATGCATTGGGAATTAGAAGAGTCAGATAATCCAGTTTAGATTGCACCAGAATTACAGGTGTGACTCATCCTGTTTGTTCTTCCAGCTTGCTGGTTACAAAGGTCAAGGAAGAATAGCTGAATATGGTTTCAAAAACCCAAGGTGGGTTGAAGGAGAGCTTCTACAACTCAACAGCAAGGTAATAAAACTGCTTGGAATTTGTTCTTACGTCCTTTTTGCCCTTGGATTTTCTCTCTCACAGCTTGATGAAAGGTGTAGGTTAGAGTTCCTGGTTTCTATTCATATGTTTGTTAATTTTCCTTAGGGAATGTGGCCACACCTCAAAGGTGCAGACCTTGGATTTCTTTATGTCATTCCGGAGCACAGCTTTCTTGTACTTTTCAATCGCTTGAAATTACCAGAGTAAAGATCCAAGTTGGTGTTATGACTTCAAACCCAGTTATGCGGTTAGGCTAGGAGAAGAGCATATTCCTTCTTCCAACAGGTTTTTCCCTTTTGCCAGGTAACTTTGTAGTGTTGCTATCAGAGAGGCATCACCCTGCAATGTGATTGAAAAAGCCAACCCTTTTCCCCCTCCCTTTTTGCCATACTGAGTTTTTTGCTGTCCAATAATGATACATCCTTTCGGTTTTCATCATATACACCAAAACTCATATATTGTAATGCATATATTTAACTAAAACTCAATCTTGTAATGCATACGTTTGTAACGATATGATGTGGATAATAGTATTCTAGTTTCCATCGGAGTTGAAATTCATATATATTAATGAGGTTCCTCTTCTCTACGGTCGTAGAAAGTTGTTGACATTAACTGTGGAAGAAAGTGGCAGAGGCAGAACGGCACACATCTTTTGGTGGCCTACTTTTTTTTCGCGAGGCAATGTAGGTATCTTTGATCAACAGAAGTTCCTTTTGTGCTTCAACTTTGTAGAAGGAAAGTTTTTGGATTGTTCTCTACTTCGTCTTCCCCTCTCTCTCACACACATGTTCCCAGACGTGCTGGAATATCAAATCATCGATCTGAGATCGTCTTGACCAAATGTTAACTGTGGTCAACCTTGAACTGCAAAAAGAAAGACATGTAAGAGAGACTTGGGAGAAAAGAATGTGATCCTTTGCTTAACTGTGGATGATTACCTAGGTTCCAGGAATCACGTGTATTAAGAAAACTGTTCAGATTTTTTTCTTCCTCGTGAAAACATAGTTTTGAAGGAGAAAAATATCATGTGAACACAAAAACCTGTCTTTGTTGCAACAAAGCCTAACCTAAAATAATTCTTAAATCCCTTTTCGAGACTTGATGAAGTGCTAAGAAAGCAAGTGTCTCTTTTTCTAACTTCCAAGTCTGTGAGCCATTTGCTTGATTAGAATAAGAAGAGGACGTCTGTTTCTTCCACATTAATATTCTTAAATGATTTCAATCAAATGTAATTGAAAATCTTGAAATCAATTAAAGAAAGGGACTGCTAATAGTAAATAAATATTCATGGAGTATATATGCTATTTTAAAGCATGTTCAGAATGATAAAACATTTTATGGGCCCGCAAATAGACCTATTTCCATGCTAATGAATTTTTGATTTGGCCACTAATACCTACTCATACCTGCCACCATTTTTCACTTTGTTGCAGTCAACACACACTTCCTAGTCACAATATTTCTTCTCTGTCTTAAAGTCTAGTTTTTTTAATTTTAGGTTTAGTAAGACTACTAATAGTGTAGGAAGATTCAAAGAAACAACGACATATCCCGTAGAATTTCATAAGTGGGGTCTGGACAGACCTTATAAATATCTCATAGAGATAGAGAGTCTGTTTTTGAAAAACACTCGTCTCAAAAATCAAACCCCATAAGCAGAAGATACTAGATATAGAAAAAAAAGAGATGAAAAGGTGATCTTTAGGTATTCTTTCCAGTCGAATCGATTGATTGTGAGTCAAATTATTGGGTGTTGTATCATGAAACATAAAGAAAAGAAAAAAGAGTTCAATCACCCACTACTCATACTTTCTTCTTTCGTTTGACTAGGCATAAAATTAAAATTAAAATTAAAATATTTAAAATTTGTGATTTTAAATAAACTTTAGATATTTATGTAGTTATAAATAATAGAACTAATAATTTTAAGTTAATTCCTTTAAGCTGAAGTGATAACTAAAATAGAAAAGAAGGAGTATTTCTAATTCTGAAATGGAAAAATGACAGATCAAATCCAAAGGGAAGGGAGATCGTAGCTTTTCTACAACAACAACATACCCAGTGAAATTCCACAAGTGAGGTCTGGGGAGATCGTAGCTTTTCTAATAGCTTAAAACCTATTTCCTTTATATTAAAATTATTAGCATGAAACTTTGTAAAAAGATAAAAGAGATAAGGCGGGACAAAGATTTTTTTTTTTTTGGCTTTTTCTTGTTCAAATTTTGAAATATGCCGGTCTGGATTTATTTTATTACACTATAGTTTTAATAGTTCAGTTTCACCATTTAAATTACCCAAATTTAGTTCTCGTGCTTAATTATTTTCTGAAAGTCAATTAAACTCATTTGCAAAGCTGAATTAGATTAAATCAATTTAATATTTTATATAATTTTAAATATTCAGAAATTATGCAATAGTTAAACTACTATATAACTTATAAATTTTTCATATTAATTTGATGAAAAATGCATTTTAAAATATTAATTAAAATTAACATAATTTGACTTTCAAAAATGAAATATGACAATTAATATGAGACGAAGAAAATAAATCAATTTATATGTCTCTTTATACTCCTCCGTCCAACTTTACTTGGCCCCTATACTATTTTGGGATGTCCAACAATACTTATTCATTTTATGAAATCAAGAAATAATTTTACATTTAGTTCCTAATTTACCCTTATCATTAATTATAATCATTTTCCTATTATATTTTTCAAAACATTATATTTATTATATTCAAAGGATAATTTAGTAAAATTATTCAATCATTTACTACTTCTTAATCCTTGTGTTAAGTCAATAGAGGTCAAATAAAATTGGACGGAGAGAGTATTTATTATAGTCTAAAGTCAATAGAGGTCAAATAAAATTGGACGGAGAGAGTATTTATTATAGTCTAATCATGATAATTGATTAATCACGTACACATTTTACCTCATGACTTTTATGATTTAGATATCTTAATTTATTGTAACTTGTGTAAACACTAAAAGAAAAAGTTATTTGAGGTAACAAGTGTTCCTATATTATTGTCGATCTACAAAGAGTAACATAGTAAAATCATTACTTCATTTTTACTTTTTAAAAAGTGTTTAAGTTAAACATAATTCAAAGAATTATTCGAGATAATTTTATATTTAGTTTTTAATTTTCTTTATCATTAATTATAAGTATTTTTTTTATTATATTTTTTAAAATATAGTATTTATTATATTCAAAGAATGTTTTGATAAAATTATCTATCATTTACTATTTTTTAATTCTTGTGCTAAGTCAACAAGAGATCCAGTAAAATTGGACGAAGTGAGTATTACTTTAAAAAGTTAATATAAAAGACCAAACTTAAATAAATATTTTTAAATGGAAAAAAGAAAAACAAGCATCGTATTTTAGCATGCATATAAACATTCAATAACATCACGTAAAGAATCACTTCCTTAAAAGATTCACGTACAACCTAAGCTGAGCCTTACCGAGCCAGACCATCTTTATATTAATCATCAACCAATCAGTAATCGCCACGTCTCACTAAATTCCAAAATATCCACCTGGCAGACTCGCATTCGTCATTGAAAAGAGAACACCATAACACCTATAGACCTTCACACATACTTCATTACAACTTCAGTGATTCAAAAGAATCGACAGAGACAGCCCACTTTCTTTTCCAAAGTATTTTCTTCACAGTTCTTTGCTTTTCCTCTGTTTTTCCTCCAAAATTTCCCAATAAAGATCAGATTTTTCAAGAAACCCACCATGAAAAATCAAAACTCAGAACCCAATTTCACTTCCAATCATCGGAATCTCCATAAACAGAGCAGCAGTCATATATCAATGTCGGACACAGACTCACAGGCGAGTCAAATGGATTCGTTCCACTCACCTCTTCGATCCGAATCGCCATTACGTTCTGATGATCCTTTCCCTGAACCCCAAAACCCCAAATCACCTTCAAAGGCAATCGTTGCAGTAAACAAGCTCTTCTCCCCACTCAGATCATCGCAAAAACCTTCGTCGGAAAACATGAGTTTGCCGCCGACCCCACCGCCGGCGGCGGAAAGGAGGTCGCCGGTTGTGTATTTTAGCAGGGCGGTTAGGGAGGATATGACACCTGGGGTGACGAAGGTGGGTCCGGCACGTGGCGGTGCTGACGTGGAAGGGCGAGAAGTCGGCGGTGAGAGGCGGTCGAGGGCAGCTGTGGAGTCGATTCTTGAAAGGTCGAAAAGGGATGTTATGATGAACAAAGTGGCTTTAGGGTTTAGGGTTTGTGAGGTTATTTTTTGCTTGATTTCGTTTTCGGTTATGGCAGCTGATAAAACTCAAGGTTGGACTGGTGATTCATTTGATCGTTACAAAGAGTACAGGTGACCATTTTCTTTTCCTTCTTTAGTTTCTGCTTATATTATCTATCCCTCTGTTTATATTATTTTTGTTTCAATTGTAAAGATACCATTTTTAAGTGGACTTTTTGGTGGAGGAGCTAATTTTACACAGAAAAAACTTGTACCTGTGTGTACCTCAGCTGATAGATTTTAGCTGTAGATGAATTTTTTGTGACTTTGAAGTTTCCTTTCATCAGAAGCAAATAGAGTCAAACCTCTCTATAAGCTGCATTGGTTGTTCGAATATGTTATAAAGAACATATAATATAGCTTACTCCGTTCGTTTTGATTTGTTTGTTTTACTTTCCTTTTTAGTCCGCTATTAAAGAATGTTGCTTTCCTTTTCTTTACAACTCTTTAATACTAAGTTTTTGTGACCATAAATTGAAAGGCATTTTGGGTATCTTTAGTTTAAGATAACGAGTTTCAAAGTCTTCTTTGATTTCTTAAATTTTATGCCAAGTCAAAATCAGGCGAATAAATTGAAACGTAGGCTGTCATATAAAAGTCGGTTCTCAATAAATTTTATAGTGAAATGTTGTTATATAGTGGATGACGGTTATAGAGGTCTCAATGTAATTCTATTTTGGTTGATCGAAGGGATTCACAGTTGATTCTTTCTTTCATGTTTTCCTTGTTTCTCGTTTACTCTTTCCTTATGAACTGCTTTCCACAGCTTTAATTTATGTTAGGCCTAATTTCCGCCACAGGTATTTGGTAGCTGTTAATGTTATTGGATTTGCATATTCTGGATTTCAAGCATTTGATCTAGCACACAGTTTGGCAACTGGAAAACACTTCCTCTCTTACCATATGCGATATCATTTCGATTTCTCAATGGATCAGGCAAGTAATACCATTCCAACTAGTGTACTTCCATAAATAAATACACGACTCTAGTTTGAAATAAATTGGTAACTGGTATTCGTTTTGCTCTTAGGTATTTGTATAGGCTCTTAGAATGTTGTTAACAGGGAAAGGTGCAGAGTCGGGATGATTCCACCTCTCTATAGTCAATTGATTCGAAGGAAACATAGCATTTTTCATTGGCTTCTTCAGTCTTGCTTTTAGATTCTTATGTAGAGTTTAGTTCAGAGTCGTGCCCAGTCAAAAGAAAAGAAATGACTCTATTTTCAGAGTCTATCGGAATTCTTATGGTGGGGTTTGAGAGAGAGAAACTTCCAAGTGCCTTGTTAGAAGCTATTAGATTTTCATTCAGCTCTATGTGTTGAAGAAAAACTTTTCAGTGTCTCATCTAGGCTTTGGACAAGCTTATTCAAAGTTTTTGCTTGGCGCTTACAGGTTTACTTTACTAATCCATAAAACTGTGTTTTTGATATGCTATAGAGTTAATTATAACAGTCTTAACTTCCCAAAGATATTTGGACCCTCCTGTAAAGAGGGTTCAACACTTAAAGAACAAGAATTCAGGGCTAAATAACTTAATGGATGAATTCATCATTAGGAAGGTACTAGATACTTTTCAAGGAACTAAGATGACTAATGATATTTGATGATGAATTCCCAAAATTATCAGACCTCACATCGGCCCAGTAACAGTTTGCTATGTTGCTCGGACTCTTCAAAAGTATCAGTGGGTGCATGTCGGATTCAGAGAACCCGACACGGGTGCGGCATTGGAGTCTGGTGCAATTTAGCTTGTGTGTAATGTGGTTTTGACTAAAAAATGATCAGATGCATCTGATTATGGACCCTAAGGTTTTGTCATTTGTTGTAATGTTCATGACATTTACTCAAAGCTTCCTAAGAGTATAGTTTATATCAGCCAGTTAACTTGTGGGTCAGTTTAATTTATTTTGATTGTGTGCCAGTTGCAATAAAATTATCTTTCATGTATCATCATATCTGGCATTATTATTCTTGATGTTCTTCTGTGTATATATGCGCTCTGATTAGTCTCGTACCTGTGCAGATCCTATCATATCTTCTTATGTCTGCGTCCTCCTCTTCTGCAACAAGGGTAGACGACTGGGTATCAAATTGGGGAAAAGACACGTTCACAGAAATGGCAAGTGCATCAATTGCAATGTCTTTCCTGGCTTTCATTGCTTTTGCCTTCAGCTCTATCATATCTGGTTACAACCTCTGCAACCGTAGTTCCTCGTGATCTTGAAATCAGTTGCAACTATTTATCCATCCTGTAATTTTGAGAAATTGCTGCATGAAATGCCTATGTCTAGCGGAATCACAAGTTGTACAGATGTAGTTAATAGATTTAGCCGTATAATTTTTTTTCCCACTCCTCCTGCAGAGGAATAAATTATCCAAATCCGGTTGAGCAAAATGTATTGTTGAGTACGTAAAAATAATAATGTCAAATATGCGTATATTCTTTTGGATATGGTATATGTTAAATGTATTGAACAGTGTGAATGTGAAACCTTTTCTCAAAAGACATGATCAATCTCGAGTTTGGGTAAATGAAGAGGATTATGATAATTTCACGACTTACAGGATTGTTCACAAAGTTAAGGTTTGTAAATGACTTTTTCTGTTAACTGTAAAGAACAACTCATTTCCTTAATGTCCTCAACATAGTCTACCATCACTAAAGTCTACGTCTAGACTCATCTTTAACATAACCATCTGGGAGTTCATATCATAAGAAATCTACTGAAATGCAGTTGTGCAGCGACCTGTGAGGTGTTAAATAGCTTTAGATTATCTGTTCAACTACCATCTGAAGTCTTTCTCCTCTGATCTGAGGCTGACGGATCCTGCTTTTGTGCCTCTCCAAAATTTGATCTGCATTTGATACCGAACCAAAAAATTAGAATAGCCAAACTCAAGCATTCATTATCATATGAATTGAGCTATCAGTGGAGTGGGTGGTTGAAGAACAGTTAGGATGCTACTACATGATAAACTTCTACTGTATTGAAACAGACCATGCCTATGGTTTTTGTCTGGAATGTTCTCAGGAAACAAGAATTGAATCCTTAAAATATACAAGACATTAGCTAACTAGGCGAGTGATGTTCATGTATCGTCTATTAAGTCATTCAGACAGTAAACATCACCAGAAGGCAAAAAAGGTTACCAGCCCAATTTAAAGAAAGTACAAAGTATGTAACATTGCCTCAGCTTCTATGTTTAGAATATGTTCACTGATTATTGATCCTAAGTTCCTCATGGTGCATATATGTATGTACCACATCTTCCTCTCATCAGCAAAACAATTACAAAAATAAATCAACTACTAGAGCACAACTTTTGTCAATGCATGGCTTCAGTTCATCAAAAGTCGAGGAAAAGAAAAAAGACATACAGAAAACAGCAAGAGACATCGCTGGTGAATGAGAACTACTTCTGTGTTCCAGATTACCACAAACAATATTTTTTTTTTCTAATAATAGAGTAAGGACAGTTACTATATATTCTCCTTATATCTAGGTCCCGTCTTTTTCACCTTCTAAAGCAAACATCCAGCCAGTCACAAGTGGTTCTTTAATAGGAATTTTTAACTGCACCTAGCATCCTAAAATTGCTGTTCAGAGCTCAACAATTTCCAGGAAACTAGGTATATGTAACATAAACAAAAATGTGAAAATCAGATAACTAAAATACAGATTATTATGCGCATGAAACCCTTGTCCTTGCAAATAATTTGAAGCTATAACCGAAGATATAACTAATCCCAACTAAAAGGAGACAATGATTGATACAGAACATTAACCAATACTGCCAGTTCCCTTCTCGTATTTTGTCGATGGTCTAGAAGTTGAGAAACCGGAGATTCTTTGAAGGAAAACGTGAGTGTGTACATAGATTGAACAAATGTGTTTATCTTTTAGCGTTAAGAGTGCAAACCTTGATGTATTGGGTCTAGGGCATGAAAATCATGGCAACTCTATCTAATAGAATCTAGGATTGCTGTTCATTACACTACCTCAACTCCTTATCTGTACAGCGATGGAGTTAAGAGTCTTTGGTTTCCGTAATGCACACTCCACAGCATTTACTTGGTTTTGGTTGCAGTAGAACTCCTTACTGATTAAAAAGTAACCAGTATCACCAATAACATGTGACATGATCTTAAGGTCATGTGGACTTTTTGGACAGAAACTATTCTTAAAGTAGCATAATTAATGAGAAATGAAAAGATCATCAATGAGACACTTTAATAAGTTGATAACGGAACTCACCCGCAAGTTGAGCATTTCTTGTGATGCTTGCAGAATATTGATAAACAAACAGAGCATATGAAACCCATGTCAATTGTGTTTTTATGGCAAAAGCACCTGAAAGTTAGACACAAACATAATCAGTTGAGCAGCTATACTTAATCGAGTGTGAACAAGGGCAAAGAGTAATCTCAATAGGAAGCGGAGGCTAAATTCAAGAATTTGTTGGAATGGACTGGAAATTGGAGCACAGATTTATTCAAGTCCAGATAGTAGGATATTCAGTAAATACTTTTCTTTTGCTTTAGTAGGAAAGATCTCCTTGATAACATGGTGTGTTTTCTCAGGAGAAGTATCTTGTCAAAAGCTGCACTCTCAGAGTAAGTCATAAGTTCGTAACACTTGTAACGACTCAAAACTGCTCGAGTTAGGAAAGGTATGGCTAAGATGGTTTTAGCAGATGATACAACAATCTCAAATAAAAAGATCTGAGGAGAATTTCTCTCTGCCATAAACACATGTTGATAACAAGAAGATTTACATAATAGAAGGGAAAAAAGGTAAAACAATAGTGAGCTTTCACATTGCGAGAGAAACAGTAATGCAATCTATTCTTAATTGACATCAAGCTAGATGGATAAAACACTCAAGAAAAAGAGTACATAAAATATTCATGAGGATACTTAGCAATTATAATATTACCAGCTCATCATATGAGAAATAATTTAAATCATAGACACGGTAATCACTTACGATGCACGGAAGGTCAACTCCAACAGGTCTGGGAAGTTGCAAAAAGCTCCGAGAATGTAAATCAGTCGCAAAAACTGTCTGTATTTATTACAGTCTCGTCAATATTTTCAAATGAACAATTACAGATCTTAAGAAGAGATTCTATAACAAAAAATCTCGAAATAACAAAAGGCATTCGACCATCTTAAAGATCACAGCGGGTGAATGGAAACACATGGTACATCAACTGCATCAGACAGAAAAATGCAACTTGATATTATCGTAATGACGAAAATAACTTTTTAAGCAGTCAATTTCTAAATAACTTCTAGTGCAGATGCTGTATTCTAGTCATGAAAGTGGTTGTAGCACTGGGCCATTGCATTTCCATGAAAAGTGATCAAAATGTTGAAAAGAAGTCATACAACAATTGCATCTTCATTCATGATATTATCTCTCTTACTTGCAGAGATAAAGCACAAACAGTTCACTATAGAGCACAAAAGAGAAAGTCACTAACTGTATAGTACAGATGACATTAGGAGAAGAGTTTCTAAGTCCACAAAGAGTACGTTGGTACTTTCCTATCATATCCTTTTAATGGCATGAATTATACAATGCCCTGACTTCGTTTATCATTGTATATTCTCAGCAACAGATAAGAGTACATATCAAAAGTGCAAAACCAGATTTAAAATAGGGAAAACTTTTTGAAGGTCTTTTTAGTGTATGCTCCTCGGAAACAAAATCACATACAATAAACACATCAAAGTATAGTTACTTATTCAACATGCTTCCAAATCATATAGAAACTATTGTTAAAAGGCAGCACCGGACACAACTGTAGATGCTCAATTTTGGATACAAGCTGTTGACGAGTTAAAATAGTAAGCAAGAGGAAACTTAGTTTAACAATTTAAATAACACTTACAGAGAGATATTGAAACAGTCCATCTGATACTTGGGGTTTCAAATATACACCACCAGTTATGTAAGAAGCCTGTCCCCAGATGTGCACCATTACATCAGTGAGCCAAAATATAACTCATGCTGGGAAAGAAAAGATTTAAAACTAAAACTTGCAGGCATAGAAATGCTACCTGCTGAAGAAAAGCAGAATGCTGAGATCCTATTACACATGAATCAATGGGTACCTGCAACAAAAACGCATTGTATTTCATAGAGTAGACTTACAATATAACAATCTCAGTCCGAATCCCTAACTTTATAAATTCTACATTTATGAAAACAATGTGACAACTTTCTAAATAATCTAAACGGAAATGAATTAGTTACAAAATTGAAAATAAAGAGTTGGTAAAGCCTCTATATACCATTGAACGTTGAGCTGAGAAAATTGAATTCATGACTGCAACATATCTGCAAAAAAAGGAACATGTTTCAGTAGAGAACCTAACAATGAAAAGATAGTAGGTGTGGCTAAAATCCAACATACTGTCCTGGTCCATCTGGAGATCCATGCAGACACAATATCTGCCATAATTTCAAGCACAATATCTTAGCAAATACCAATATTCATAACCAACATGACAAAATGGGAATCAAATTTTGAAGTACAAAACAAAAAAAGGCACCATTTTTTCCTAACAATTACTATACTGCTAAAAGGACACTAAATGATCAAATTAACAAACACAACGAAACGGCATCAATGATGTATCATATCTGATAACATTAATAAATTGCCCATGAAATGTGACAGGGAACGGCAGCAAAAATGTAGGCATTTCATTGGAAATGGTAGTGTCTTTTTTGTGAGTGTGATAAGGATGTGATAAGTGTGGCAGTTTTCACCATATTGTTGGATAAAAACTGCAGGACAAATAAATAAGATTATAAGAACACTTTGAAAGTTAACCGACCTTTTTTTTTTGGGGGGGGGGGTTTGCTTGGACGAGAGATATTTCAATGGATAATGAAATTGGTAAAACAACATTTTATGCTTATAAATATTAAAATTTACTATCCCAAATGGATAGACCAGGAAAATACCACATAAGAACAAAATCTACAAGTGTAACTGGACAAACAAAATCCACGGAAATACTAGTAGAAATTCTCATAGCAAATTAAACTCCCAGAACCCATTTTCAGTTGCTTCTGAAATGAGAAACTTACCCTAGGCTGTGGATGAAGAGGCCCTGAACGAAATATCCGTTGAATATCTAACAGTTTACAGAGGTCAAGAGAAACACTTCACAAACATGAATTCAAAGCTATGCACCATAAAAGATTTAGGAAACAGTGGCAAATGTAGCTTATTGGCTACAGGTTCAACCAAATTCAGTATTTTTTAATACCGAACATGAATATATGAGTGAAAAATAATAAAATCTTGACAAAAATTTATATTCTGAACCTATAATTTCAAAGGTACAATAAATTCAAAGCTAAGAACTTTAGACAATGAATCTAGCAAATTCAAATCTTGGATTCGCCTCTAGATAATAATCATTAAAACTGCAATTCAATGAGAATAAAAAAACCCAACAAACATGAACTGATTGAGGATACAGCACAAAGCCATAGAAAGCGAACCAGAAAGCAGTGAAAATCCAACTCCATCCACTGAATCTTCTTGACTCAAGGACTCATCTTTATCCACAAAATCCTCCAGTTTCTCCAACAACAACTCAGCCCTTTGCATTGACGAAGTAGACGAATCAAATATGTAATCACATGAATTGTACCCAGTTGCAATCACAACCACTTGGTTCATCTGATTCAGTAAAAGTATTGAATTGAAGAAAGCAAGAACCTGCATTTTCCCCCATAAATTCCAGCATCAAGATTCAATAAATGGAAAACACAAAGACTACTCTTCTTTTTTTAAAAAAAAAAAAAAAACAAACTTTAGGTTTTGGGTTTTAAATGGAAAACACAAAGACTACTTTTTTTTTTTTAAAAAAAAAAAAAAAACAAACTTTAGGTTTTGGGTTTTTTACATGAGATAAGAAATTAGAGAATGTGAAGGCAGTGTTCTTCATTGAGCTCCAGAAGTAGGGATTCGTATCGATCAGAACCATCAATAAGCTAACGTCATCTGAAATTATTCAAAAAGATTACTTTGAGACATTTAATTAGATAGCTATGATGATTTCTATGCACAAGTGTAGTTTTTTTTTTTCCTCAAATTCCACTAGCATAAGACTTATTGCATACCTCAGCTACACAGAAAGAGATAGAAAGAAGAGACCTGCGTAAAGCTTTGACGAAACCGGAGTCATGGCCGCCGGAGGAATAACTCTGAGTTCACCGGTCAGGGTAGAGAGTGCTCGCCGATGCACAATGTATTGTCAGATTTGCCTTTATAGTCCTCCGTTGTAAAAAGCAGCACTCAAAATGGACTGTAATTTTTTTTTAGGGAAACAACTAACAAGTATTAAAAGCATGTTAATTTGACTCATATTTTTAGTTTCATTTCTGAACTATTCATATTTTTCGACTAAATAAATCTAGTTACACGTCTAATCTATTTTGATACACGATATAATATTATAAATGATCTCAAATTTTTAAAGGAGTATAAAGATTTTAATAAAAAGTTAAGAAAAGTACTAAAAAAAGCCTCTATATTTGACGAAAATGTATGGCGTATTTCACTTGTGTTGCAAGAACAAAGTATATTTAAGTTAGTTAGTCAAGTAGATGAATATTTTTAAAACTGTCAATAATTCAGCGACAAAACTAATAAGAGTAGTAATTTTTATTAAATTGAGGGTGCTTTCAATATTTTGTTTTTATAATATGTAAAACCTTAAAACATAAAGACAGTTTGGCCGAGTGGTCTAAGGCGCCAGATTTAGGCTCTTGTCAAAAACGATTACTTTAAAAAAAATATTTTACTTTCTCCATAACCCAAATATATTATACTAGATTATTCTTCTCGAAATTATTTCGTTAGAGAAAATACTTTATCTTTGATTTTCTGTCATGAACTATTCTGGATACTAGAGGAACTTTATGCATTGCTTTAGAGATTCATTATAATCCAAGAAAATCATGTCTTTAAACAGCATTGAATGGTTTATCACTGATAATTTACATTATTCACCATTTATTCTGTGCTGAAGCCATGGTCCCCTATGGACATGTGGGCTTGGGGGTGGTTAGGGTATGGGAAGTCATCTTTTATTAGATGCTGTTTGAACGTTTTCCAAGTCTTGAATGCTTCTGAAGGTCAAAAAGATTTTCGTTGAACCTAGGCTGCTGGCTATCATTCCTGCCAAGCTTTCTGGTATCCTGATGATACTTGCTCTACTGGAATTGGAGCATAATATTCAAGAAAAGAAGAGATACAGATATCCATCATGTTTTGGAATTTAGCATCCCCTTGATGCATCAAAATGGGATGTATTGTGGAGTTTTCTATTCTTGATTGTTCTTTTCATTCTTGAAAATGGATATCCAAAGTTGTAACCATAACTTATACTTCTTATATAAATAAAAGTCACTGGTGTTTTGGAAGCTCAAAAGTTATGGTGATTTTCAAATTTAACCCAACATAAATAAGACCTAATTTGGTGTGACCCTTTCCTCGAACTTGCTCATAGCACAAGCCTAATACAACAAACTTCTTTTTTCCAACTCTACAACAAAAATTGAGTGCTATATAGCTAGCAACAAAATTATGTCGCGTAAGTTTGGTAGCTAAGTCTGACTATCTTGCTGATGATAAAATTTAATATTCATCAGACAAATAGATTTTTTTTAAAATTATGTATGTATCATGAAACTGATTGATAAGTTCTGGCATGTAATATTTCATTGATTTTTCAAAAGTGAGACTCACGTTTTTACTCGTGAAACAAAGTGTAGAACTTAACACGAAGCTGTTATAAGCATCTAATTACTCTATTTCTAAGAGGCTAGACAAAACTCAAAGGCAACACACTCTTATTCTTAAATAGTTGGTGCTACGACTCCTCAAATTTCTGAAAGAATCCAATTCATTGTGTGGTAGCAGATATGGAGGGGTGGAAGCAATTTTGATTTTTTTGCAATAGCCTAAAATCAAGTAGTAATCTATATTACCTTAAAAGCATGAACTTTAAAATTTTGAATGTTAAATTACTATTTTGCCCTCTTAGCAAATTTTAATGTGCGGTCACTTCCCAACCCTATAACATCGCATTCCTTCGCAAGAAACGCCACATGCTCCTTCACAAGCATTGCCTCCTCCTACTTCTTCGTTATGATCAGACGCAACCCCTCAAATCTCTCCGTTTTGAGCCAAAACAACCCTTCCTCCCCACTCTATATAACACTTAGACGGACATGTTCTTTCTCATCGAACACACACCATCGACAATAACGAACACACACCATCAGCAATAACAAACAGGTATGCACTTCTACACCCTCTTATTCAAACGTAACCTTTTCAGTTCA
Organism: Solanum virginianum; assembly: GCA_000787875.1. Taxonomy (NCBI): domain Eukaryota; kingdom Viridiplantae; phylum Streptophyta; class Magnoliopsida; order Solanales; family Solanaceae; genus Solanum; species Solanum virginianum. The sequence continues at coordinate 33,327 of DF360925.1, read as the reverse complement.
CTTATTCAATCGCAATGGTTTTTCCCCTCTACATGCACATTATTCGTCGCAAATCACATTTACACTTTGCCTTACGCTACGGTACAACTTCATCCATTACTCTTGTCAAATTATAACTTCATTTGTAACTACTACTTTTCTGCCTTTCCGTAATGTTCTTAATCCTCTGTTTCTCACCATCAACTATGTAGACACACTAAAACAGTCTACGATTTGTTCGACGCCTTTTCGCCCTTGGATTACTCCTCTGTTCCTTATCATCACCTACTTAAAGATAATTAAATGGCTTAAAAATTATTCCATGGTATGCCACCAAAGCTATTGCAATTACACTCTCCCCATATCTATGTTCCTGCTAGCCTAAGTTTTCCCCGGATGGAACGAATTGCCTCTCAATTCCAACTACATTCTTTGCCTACATATTTTACTGCCAATCTTATGCTTGCATAAATATGATTAAACAAATTATAAATTGTTTCATGGATTGTGTCAATGCCATTTGTGTTCACCATCTTCCCATATCTATGTCACTTCTAACCTTACGTTTCCTGTAAATTTTCTACCTTACTGTAATTTGTTTGGCACCATTCAAAAAATGGCTCCCGATTCCAAAACATTCTTTGTGTACATATTTCACTGCCACTCTTATGTTTGCTGCATTTAACATCTCCCTGCTAACTTTCTTTAAACCTCAAATCTATCTGGCGAACTTTCTTTCACGCTATTAGCATACGCGACCCTCCTCATTGGTAATACTTAATTACTCTCTTCTTTAATCTATTTCTTATTTTACACTAAATATGAAAGGTAACTATTATCACAAGGTCCTGTGCTAATTACACAACTATTTTAACCCTATGTTTTCATTAACCTTTACAACTACACATTAACATCTTTCAGAGATTCACATTTTGATTCTGAGCTGCATATGTTTCTTCACACATCCAGCTTCCGCCCACATAGCGATTGAAACTGAATTAGCATAGCAAAGTGTTTCGATAAACAAGATATCAAAACACTCTATTTATTTGGTTATGTGTGTCTTGGTCATACAAAGGGGCTCAATAATACCTTACAAAAATACAGGGCATAAGGGGACTTTCAGATCAGTATATTAGTTGACGAAGAGGTAATAACATTTGCACTTTTTTTAATCTTACTACTCTAGCGTTCATGATTTCAGTACACTTACATGTGCATATGTACTATATATTATTATTTGGATTTATTACGATTGGGCCAACTTGTATGGCGATAAGATGTTACAATTTAATTAGGCCTAGCCACTATATAGTCTTGCCGCCCTATACAAGTTACAGCTAACCTCCTATCTGCATCAACTGCATTGTAACTGTTGTACACGTCCGCTAGAAATGTTCACAGTGAACTAGCATGTATTGGACACTCATTTGCTTTGTTTCCTGCCCTTGAGGTAACAATTTTATGGACTACTCTTTGCTCGACTAATTACATTCAGTCCCCTGCCAATTGTTATTATGGACCATTCATACAAAGATTGTAATTTACACTTTTGCGATTATATACATTGGAACTGATCAACAATGTTTATTATACCCGACCTAAGATACATAATCAATACACTTTTTAATATTCATCTCTTCATAATACAGACCAATAATAAACAATCAAACAGGACAATCTCCCAAACTATCCTCTATTAAAAGGAATCTGGTACCAACTCTACAATTACACCAACTCACTTTCTCACCATGATTCTACACTCATACTTACTTTGTACTCACCCTGTTTCAGTTTAATTATTGCACTTATGTCGAACACATAGTCACCGGCAAGCATTTTATGAAATTCCAGGAAACTGAGACAATGAAATAGAGCACACTTATTACCCACCTAACCTTCCAATAAGCGACAAAACTATAAAACTAAGGTTGGAGTTGAAAAGTTTGCTACATTGTCAGCACACCAAGTTTTCTAATATAACCAAATTATGAGCAACTTTGTCGACCTGAATTGCTGATTAATTATGATCACTTTTTTTACTAGCTACATATTCCTATTGTTTTACTTTACCAACTTCCATTTTGAATGTCATCCATAGATAAAGTTCCGAGCATGTCATTTGTACCACAAACATAGTATGCATCAATTGAAGACTACTATACTAGAGTTGTTTCAACGGGGAATATTAAAGAAATCACACAACAAGAACCACAGCTTTCTTACGCATCTATTGTCTCCTAAATTTCAGCTTTTATAACCAATGACTATAGTCTGGTAAGAAAACTATTTGGGTAAAACAACTTGCCATGTTTCTGGGTGTTTACTGTTAATGCACTTACAATATTTACTAATCATTCATAATTACATATCAGCCCATCTTTGATCCATCATAACTTATCAATGACAGGATAACACCGATGGATTCATTGTCGAAAGAATACAGTCAACTAATCTCGTCGATCAAATGCCCAGGTACATATTACGCACGACATTAAGAACAAAATGACTTGGGGGTTGTTTCCCTTAATTTTGTTCACCCATTTTTTAATAGTCAAATTACCGATGGTGCCCAGAGATTGGATGCACGCGAACATCTTCTAGCTGAGAATTAGATATTTAAAGAAAAGAATGGAACAACAAAGAATTTAAATTATAGAAGACTTGTGCTATAGACCCACCGTGCAGTGAATGGATGCAAACATATTAGTTTTGGTACTAATATTACCTAATAACATGTATGTCATTTGAATAACAATTTTCACCTCCAAACGATATATCTTCGATATAACAGTTCTTACTTGTATAGGCCACAATAAAGCTGCACCACAAGTTATTGTGCCGTTCCAAACTATACTCTACTGGTTACTAAAATCAGAACCTTTGAAAGTAGACTTCCTCAACCAAAATAGTAATATTTCAAATATGCTTCGGAACGAATCAAAATGGCCTCCGTTCGATCTAAGTATTATGCAGCCACTTACCAGTTCATACTGGGGATCTGTTCTGGATAATAGTTAGGCATGAATACGAATAATCCATCCTACTCTATACTGATCCATGAACCATCAGCAACATGAAAAACTATCCACATGATAGTTATTTTTTTCTATAATCAATTTGCTACAATTAATTAGAACTATTTATGGGGGATATGTAGTCCTTGACACAACATATAGTGTTAATATATGCTCAGTTACTGACTAACAAAATGTATGCAACATACTCGTACAAATATACTGTACATATAATAAGAAAATCTGACTCAAAATTAGACATATACGTGCAACAAACGTACAGTGAATCTAGTAACATATAAAGTCATTTGAAATATCAACCAAACATGAAAAAGTAAGGCTAAAATCTCAAAAAAAAGAAAGAGGACATTAAAACTCGTTGGAGTATCTAAGGAGAAGGCAGATCCTCCCCTCTTAATCACGTACATTCTCTTTCAAAGCCAAAATCAGGGAACCTCTATTCCATGAATCAATAAAGCAAACTCGAAGCCTATCTGGGTGAGGGGCCAATAGGACCATAATAAGTTCTTCCCCTCACGTCTTTCTGATATAAAGGATTTGACCATCTCTCTTTTGTAGTTATTACCGTAAATTCTTCTTATATATTTCAAGAGGCTGCATACATCTCTACTATAAAATTTCGCAAATGATCAGTATTAAAATGCACTTCTTAGACGTGTCAGTTGTGCACTCTTTGCCTTCGATGTAGTTAGTTGCCACCTGAGTGTCACACGAAAAATTTGAAGTGTTTTTAATTTTAAATCAACGTTACCAACGCCTATTACATTATAATACATGTACTTATCGAAGTATTTCAAAAGTGGGATTATGTTGAGATAGGTCTATCCTTGTCCTAGATTGACCTTAGTTAAATAAAGTCTCTAACATTTTGCTTAAAACAATATATTTTGGTACTGCAGGAATATGAAATGCATTGCACAGACAAAAAGGACATGAAAATATAATGAGATGAGCACGTAGAACTTACTTTTTGTTCTATTGAAGGGACTTTAAGAACCTTCTTATTCACCCCTCTCTTGCTGCAAGGAAAGAGTGAAAGCAACAAATGTCATATAAACAAAGATTTCAAGTGAAAAAATCAACTATATTGCTTAGACTCTTCAAATTACCGTTGGATGCATGTTCGAGAATCCGACACAGGTGCTATAATATTTTTAAAGAGTCAAAAGCAACATAGCAAATCAAAGACTAAACATCTACAAAATCAAGCACATGCAACTTTCTCCATTTTGCTGATAGAGATATGAAATATGCCAAGTATAAATATTTCTAAGCCAGTTACTTCAGAAAGTTTAAGATTTGAACCCGCACAGTGCATCTACGCATGTAAATGATCACCCCACTCTTAAGGGAGTGCTACATTGTCATTAGACTTAAAAAATCTGTTGGGGCAATTAATCAAACAGTTGGAATGTATAGTTTTTGTTTGCATGTTTTAGCACTCTAGAGTTATGAATTAGGCTCGCAATGTCCGTGAAGTAGCAGGAATTGTACTCAAAATGAAAATTATAGCCCAAACTTCAAAGCACACAATCAAGAAAAATCGTCACTGTATTGGGGGGTTCAGCTGTTCATTCTTGAGGAAAATAGAAGAGACAAAAAGAATTTACCTGGTGAAGCTTTCCAATGGACTCTGTTGGATTGATTGGGAGAGTGATGTTCCTGTGTTTTTAAGTCAATCTCCTTTTGGGACATCCGATAAAGTGAAAGGAAGCCACCCATCAGCCGACTCCAAAAGTAAAGGGCTGATTTGGGTTTTTTTCTCCGTTAAAAACATTTTCAAACTTGTCAACAAATTATTAATTTTGTAATACTCCTAAATTTAGCGAAGTAAACTTAAATACACTTTTAAATTTAATACAAATTATTAGTTTCGTCGCTAAATTATTAATAGGCTTAAAAATATTCCTTCAGTTGGCAAAGTAAACTTAAATACACCCTCAAATTTGACATGAATTATTAGTTTCATTCCTAAACTATTGAAAGGCTTAAAAACACTCCCCAACTTCGTGTTTCTATAACTTATTAAATTTTGATTTGAATTTTTGTGGAGCTTCATTTGCTGTCATATTTTTACAATCCTAAAAAAGATTGTCATCCGACCATGAAATTTTAACGTTGCTGAAAATTTACATTGACAAAAAATAATCATAACCAAAAAATAGGGAAAGAAAGAGAATCAAACAATTAAAAATAAGAATGAAAAAATAGATTTTCTTTGAGGTCGCTATTAATGAAAGAAACATTAAATGAGAAGAAGAAAAATATTCTCATAGTTTGGTAATTAAAAGTTGCACGAATTTTTTTTAAAAAAAAGAGAAAAATTAAGGCTTAAGTGGTTTTTTTAACCTTTCATGCTCTTTAAATAAATTGTACTCACTTGTTATATTATGTGGGGGTGTATCTAAAGCCAGTTCGCCAAGTTGAAGGGTGTTTTTATGCCTATCAATAATTTAAGAACGAAATTAATAATTTGTACTAAGTTCAAGGGTGACAAGTTTGAGGATGTTTTTAATATTCTCTCTTGGTTTTTTTTCGATGGACGACCAAGGGTACTCCTGTAATTTCACCACTGTACTACCAATTTAACCTGTAATTGATGCGTGCCCTTTCGCGTGTCTCCTCTTGCTTCACTTCGGTTCACTGTTACAATTGTTGCTCTCCGCGTCGGCTTGGACAACCAACTTCAGAACAACTTTGGCATAAATCCAGAGACACAAACACTTGGCTCAATCAAGAAGTTCAATACAATGGGTTCGAAACCTTGCTTTATTGATAAACCAGTAGTAAGTACTCTCTTTTTTTTTTTTTTACTAATTTCTTGTGCCAGATTATAGTGAATATAATTTTTGATGCAAAAAAGATTGTATTTTTGCTTCGGATTAGGTTCCTGGTGATGTTGTTTTGGATCTTTCCCCTATGACTAACCAAACCATTAAGCTGGGCAGTGGCCTCCAACAGGTTTTTCCTAAGTTTCCTTTCAGAACTCTAATTTCTGCCACATGGGTTTATAAATTTCTGCTTTGTACAGTATCTTTGCTCTTGTATATGCAAATATTAGTTTAAAAAAAGGATCTTTTATTGTTTTATACACTGGTCTTGCTTCTTTTAGTTTCGGGAACAACCCTATGTCTTTAGGAAGCATTAATAGGGTCTGCATACATTTTACCGTATCCAAACCCCACTTGTGGGATTTTACATTCTGTTGTTGTTGTTGTTGTTGGTAAGTGAATTGGAATTTCATTGTTCAGAGCACCAAGCAAGTTGCTAAAACTATGTACATGTAGAATGCTTTAATTCCTTCTCACATTCAGGGAATCCATCAAGATTATTACAATTTTACTTGCTTCATACACCAAGAACTCAACATTTGAAGACACATAGTTCTTGCTATTTTAGAAAAAAACTAAACTCTTTTTCTTTCATTGCATATGATGTACGAAAGGATACCTAAAGGTGATGTATTCAAAGCTTAGTTTTTTCTTTCGTCGATCACTGAAATATCTAGCTTGTGGTTGCTTCCTCTGCTGTTCTTGCACTTTGCCTGTATATGGTTGTTTTCCTCTGTGGATGGTAGTACTCCATTTAGCATTACTTGAGTTATTGTTTGAATATTGGTACTTAAGAAATTCCTATCCTATTTTACTGTGCTAAAAGCCCAAAAGTATTATGAGGCAATGCTGTGAAATTTATATTTTCTAAAACGTTCAATATAAATATCTCTGATATTCTATACATATTTTCCCTGTTTTGGCAGGACCATGACGCTGTATCTGTTGTCAAAGCAGGTATTTTGAGATTTTCAAAGCCAAACAAGTACTGGATTGAAAGCTCACACAAGAGAGTGAGTGGACTGCTATCTTTCTAGAATCATCCAAGTACACACTTCTGCTGTTGTTTTTAGTAGATTTCGTTGGAAAACTCTAGCTTTGCTGCTTTCCACAGATGCTTCACCAATATTTAGTATGTTTGAAGTAACCTGAAACTATTTCTTTTGACTACAACATCCTTCTCATGATTGAAACAGAGATATCAAACTGCACTTTGGATTTTCTTACAGTGAAACACTAAGGAAATGTGTATGAAGTTAAATAAAGCAACACATATTCACTGTTTAGGTTGAACTTTGGAAATTGATGTAACGTGTAGCTGTGAAATCATACTATAGTCCAAATAGCTAAGTTGCTTTGTTGCTAGAATGAAAATAAGCCAATGCGTGTTATAGTGGATCTGCAAAAGTTAGATGTCTCTTAAGTCAACTATTGCACAAGTTAATGTTATTAGATATTTGACAAAATAAAGGAAGATTATCCAATTTAGAATGGGTCTTTTATGTTTTTTCGTTTCAGTAACTCGGGGAAAATTTATAAAGGGAAAAAAATATGAAATTACAAAGTTAAATGTATTGGGTTGAAATGTGGACTGACAAGGGAGCTATAGTACTACCCTATCAAACGGGAGCCATAGTACTAATGATTCCATCAGTGAATACTTTATTTACTGATTTAACCATCTGCTACACTTATTTTAGACATAAACATGTTCTGGGAAAAACATTAGTATGATCTCTTCTGGTCGAGTTGAAATTTTCTTCTTTTTTTTTTATAAAAAGAAAAAGAATAGTCGAGTTGAACTTCTTTGATTTGCTGATCTGCTGTAACATTTTTACAGTATATACCTACCGTGGGGGATACTGTCCTTGGAATTGTGGTGGACAAAAGAGCAGATGTAAGCATTTTTAAGTATTTCAGAACTGGTTTCCATTGTTCTTATTATAAGCAATACTGCCGCTTATTGTCACAACTTCCTGATTTCAGTTTCTGGTGAATAGTTATGGTTATGTTGCTCCTAGCCATATCCTTAATTCTACTTACTGCTGCGTGAACTCTGTAACAGCTAGAGTGCTAAGTAGTTAAGTACGTTATGCATTTAAGAACTAAATTTTTTCAGTATCCCACTATCCTATTCTTTTTAATGAGTTCAAAAAGTCAAAGTGAAGATACTGATATTTCTTTTTTGATACTCCATATAACAACCTGAACTTATTAATGTCATCATCTTTTGATGAGTTTCCTTTGATGCTGTTAAACTATCTACCTCTTGATGAGTTTCCTTTGATGCTGTCAAACTATCTACCTCTTGATGAGTTTCCTTTGATGCTGTTAAACTATAGTTTCCTCTGATGCTGTTAAACTATCTACCTCTCTTCTATTTGCTTATACAATATAGTATAATTGGTGCTTTAACTAAGAGTTTCCCGTTGCTGTGAATTTTTGTTTTATTGTACCTTTCTGATTCCTGTTTTTGATAAATCAGATTTGTGGCGCACTTATATAAGACACAATGAGCATCTAATGCATAAATTTTGCTCCTAATATTTGAGGATGTTTATATATTTTGTTGAATACTTAGTTTCATTTTTTACAGTTTGGTTGAAGTCAAGTTAGGGGTGTAGGTTCTAAATCACCATGTCTTTGGTAAGGACATAACAGCCAAAGTGGCATAAAAAGGGACCAAATCTGCTGGGAAAAGAAGTTCTTTTTGGAGTTTGTGTGGGTTATTTACCATATAGATTGACATTCATATTACTGTAGTGGTGACTATATGTTGATGATCGACCATACAAGATTACATTCATTGAGATAAAAAAGTTGGTCCAAAAGTTTCTCTCTGATCTAGTGCTTATGATGAGAAATTTCGTGGTGTTTGTCTATTTTCCTGTCATTTTCATGAACTCATCAAGATTTCTCACAAATGTATTGACCGTCCATGTAGCACGCATAAAATCCGAAGGTTCATTGATTCTTATCTAAAACTGCAGCTTATGTCATTAAGATCTTTGATTTTTCCTTATGAACTTCAAATTCACTTTTGAGTTTTCTGGCAGAGCTTTTTTGTGGACATAAAAGGGCCAATGGTGGCATTCTTGCCAGTGCTAGCATTTGAAGGAGGGACTAGGAGAAACATACCCAAATTTGAGGTATAATCCTGAGTTCCATGATATTTGAGCTCATATTCTCTGTTCTTTTCTCATTGTATGTTTGTTTATGATAGAAAATACTTGTGCAAATAATCTGATTGCAAATTTTTACTTTATGAATCTTGATCATTTGAAATTGACAGCTTTATTGTTTGACTCAAATTGAGATAGATGAATTCATCCTTAAAAAATGATTGGGATAGATGAATTGGAAGCCTCCTTGCAAATGGGGCAAGCTCTACTCTCCTAGCTGAGGTTGAATTCTATTAATTGCTGGTTGCTTGTTCAAGAATCTTCATGATGGCATACTAATTCCTCAACTACGCGATTCATAAATTAACGCTTGTGCCTCTCAGTAACTGGCCTCAAATTACATGTTCATTAGGATAGATAGCTTTATGTGGTATTCATACCCACTATAGAGCTTTTCATGTTCTATAGAGGGTCAGGCAGAGTAGTTTCTTGTAAATATGCCGGCACTATCTTAGTGCACTATTTACAATAAAATTACCATAGCCCACTGGAACATGTCATATCCTTGTATAAAATTCCAATGAGCCATAGGATTCATCTTAATCAGTTTCTTCTAATGCATCATGTGTATATGAAGGACTATCTTCTGATGACTTATCTTGCTATTTCAGGTAGGTACTCTAATTTATACACGGATTGTCAAGGCCAACACTGGAATGAACCCAGAGTTATCGTGCATGGATGGTTGGTGCTTTCTTTAAGTTGCAAAAGAAGTTCTTGTATTTCCTAAGTTATCTGCTTTTACTCTTGATTCTAAAATTTCCTCTTATTCAATACAGCTTCTGGAAAAGCTGCCGAGTTTGGCCCACTGAAAGATGGCTATATGTTTGAATCATCAACTGGTTTGTCACGGATGTAAGATTCTGCTTTGGCTTTAACTTGCAACAGTGAGATCCTTGGTTAAAATTTTACAGTAACCTTAACTTGCTCATCAGAAAGAGACAAGAAAAAGGGTGAAGGTCTTGTTGCATGCTATTCAGGCTTGAGCTATTCTCTTAGCTGGTCCATGTTCATCTCTTTTGTGTATTTTCTTCCTAGGCTCCTGAGCTCACCACCATGTCCAGTACTTGAAGGTCTTGGAAAGAAGCTAGCTTTTGAGATAGCTGTTGGTTTAAACGGCCGTGTGTGGGTATATAAATCTGTTCATTCTTTATTATTTGCAGTTGGTCTGTCCATCTCTTTCAAAGTCTCAAATACTTTTGCCTCTACTCTCAATTTAGATACTTGTTCTGCTATAATAGGTAAATGCTGAGCACAAATCATCGATCATCCTTGTTGCAAATGCAATAACGAACTCTGAGTCCTTGACCCCAGTGCAACAAAAGATTATGGTGGAGAAGCTGCTTGATAGAGTAAATTGAACTGGTTTTAGCATTTTGACCATATAACTTCTAGCATCCAAATGAAGTCATGGATAATGTGATTGTAACCAGAACTCAGAACATAAATGTGACATCAAAGTAATTTAGCTTCTTCCTCGTGGACATTTGGCCCGCGTCCATCCAACTGTTCACTCGTGAAGAGTGTCCTGCTTGTTAGGTGAGAGTATAGAGAAAGGATGTAACATTATGAGCAGAATTGATTTTTCCAGAGGATTGTCTATGCAAGCATTCTGCCCCATGGTTGTACTTATTCTATTCTTCATATACCAATGTCCATCGGACAGATTTGAATTTATGGAAGGATCAGTCTCTTTTTTCTTGTTTTGTGCTTTTTGTGCTAGTATGACTCATTTAACATGGTATCTGTTACCTTCACCAGCTCAGAGAAGGAGAAGCAGGAAAATATTTGATGAATCAATATGAAGTTTTCATTTTCCACTAAGCAATTTATATGAATCATTAATTTCTCCTTCATGGAGTTTCTCACTAGTATTTGACTTTTTATCAATACGGAATGCTTTGTGCATCATTTTTGTGCCTACTTGTATCTGAATTGAAGTTGAGTCGAGGCGAGTTTATAAATTTACAAAGTACAACTTCTTTACTCACTTATTGTTGTATTACACTAACTTGATTGATCTTTAGAGTTAATCAAAGAAAATTATTCAAATTGATTCAAATAAAATTCATAAATTTAATTTTTTTATTTTTGAAAAATACAATTTTCCTTGTATAAAATAAAATTTAGATATTTAATGTAATTATACAATTTTAGATATTTAATTTAATTATACAATTTTCTTTTTTGCATAAAGGGAGTAATAGCTTTCCACCATTTCTTGTTATGAGTAGCTGGTTATTTTTAACCAAACCAATATGATACAATTATCCCTTAGATTCCAACAAACAATTATTCTTTATTATAAATGAATTTGTTAAATTTCTCAAGTCTTAGTAAAAAAAATTCATTCAAAATGATTAGGAAATTATGTTATATCTTTGACTAATTTTCTAGGTAAAAGAACCACACAACTATTAGCTCTTATGACTAACAATTTGTTTGGCTGGTTGTAATTATTATTTCATAATGTATCATACTATACTGTTTTAATAAATACAATATTTGGATAGACTATATTATTTTTCGTCATTATAAAATGTCATACATTTATAATTTAAATGATAAACTTACAAAAAATTGTAAGATATGTGATAGAATTGCTATAAAAAGATAGGATAAATGATAAAATAAAATAATTAAATAATAAATAAAGTTAAAATAAACAAAATATATTAAAATAATAACGCAATTACACCAAATCGATTATTACCCAACAAGTTTCAGAAAAAAGTGAAACGAAGAGCCCATTACTTTCTAGTCGAAATTTACTCATTATGTCTTATTAAAATACTACTAAAAAGAAGACGAAATAGTAAAAAGAGGAGCTCGACTCCTTAGGGTCACGTTATCTGCTAAGGTTTTTGTCTTGTTCTTATTTTATTATCAATCAGCAATTTCCCACACAGAAAAGCTACTTGCTTTGAGATGAGGAAAATCCACTTGTCGATTCTGACATCCTATCATCAATAATCAATTCCTCTTAGGTAATTACTACAAATTTGGTGCCTATTTCTTTCAATGTAAACAAAATCTTGGAAATTTTCTTTCCCTTTTTGCCTTTTCTCCTCTAATCTTATGTTCTTTTTCTTCTGTTCTTGTTGAAATTCAGTTCAACAGGAGTTGGATAACATGGCGTCTCAATCAGATTCTCCACCCAACTCAGTAAGCGAGAATACCCAAAACCCTGGTACCCTCTTCTTTGCTTTTCTTTATCACTTTTTGGATGAATTGATTCTTGAATATCAGGGAGGAACAGATCGTGATATTTAGTTATTATCTGAAAAGAAGTATCTTCCATAAAGATCGAATCTTTTTGTACTTTATGATGTTTGTGCCTTTTTGTCTTTAACTGGGATAGGAGCATGTATTCTGCTTCTTTTGGTTTGCTAGAGCAATAAAGTAGTAACTTGATAGTATTACATTTAGTGATCATTTAGATTAAGTGGAAATTTAGGATGAACCTTTTGCTGAATCTAAGAACTGGAACTTTTGTTGTTAGAAGCTGTATGATTTTGGTATAGTGCAAATGTCTGAAATAATTATGTCTTCTTCTGTGTTCTTGAACAATTGCCTTTGCAACTAATGACAAGTATTAGCCTAATTTTCATAAATAATTGGATTGATTTGATATCCAGTAACTATATAATGTTGATATTGATAACTAGGTAATTTTATTTTCAGTATGAAGCTTCTGAGGGTAGTTGGTTCATTAACTAGGTAGTTTTTTCTGTGAAGTTTCTCACAATGATGGAATAGACTGCACTACCATACCCTCTCACCAAAAGAGACGAAGTTGTATGAAATACCCAAATATATATACATATTTTTTTTATTTGCACCTTGTTTGCACCCAGTGGGTTTCGATCTTGAGACCTTGAAACGGAGCAAACCCCAAGGCTCAAGTCTATTACCACCAGGCCAACCCCTGAGGGTTTACCCAAATAATTCTGCGGCCCAAGAATGAACGGATAGTAGGAGAACTTAGTTAAATCAAAAGGAAAGAAATCTCAAATTAAAACCTCTACTGAGTACTGAGTTCTTTGCTGGAATATTTTCTTGCTGCAAAAATATGAGCTGAGGACAATACTCTGTCAAGTGAAAGCTCTTTCATCAACTAAAAGTTATAGCATGCTGCTTGAGAATATTTTTTCCTCACCTTTGAAATTGTGAACTACAGCTAGCTGAATTTACACATCTGCAGACACATGTAGTTTTGCTTTTCTTATCAAAATCAAGAATACTATCTTGTTTTGGTCAAATAATGATCTTCAAGATAGACGAAAAGCATGCAATGTCCATGACCACTTTCAAATGAGGTTCTGTTAATCTCAAGCCACTGGCTTTTTGAGCAACATGTGGCTGATTAGTTCATTATCCAGTGCATAAACACCTAAAGTAACAATCACTTCCAATGCATATTTTAGGTAATGTAAACCTTTCCTTATCAAAAAAAGAAGAAGAATATTTTAGATAATGTCTGTACGCGTGGTCAAACAAACAAACAGAGCCACTGGAACTCAGGTTACTTTCAATAATTTTCCGTTATGATCTTCTGTTTTTCTAGCCCATCTTGCATTTAAAGCTAAACCGACACTTGATTAAGAAGGTATCTGTATACTGAAATGCCTAATTACTTGAGCTGCTAGTACGTAAACTGAGTCACAAAGCATGTCCATTTGAAATTAACATTCTGTTGTCAAATTCTCTTTTGCATTACTTAACATGTTGGGGGTTTCATGGGGTTATATCTTCTTTAACCTCTGAATGCAATGATGGACTTCTTAACAGCAATTATCAATATGCATCATGAGAGTGCATCTATGCTACTAATTAAAAGAAAGTGCATACATGTTCATACGAAGAGAAGTGATAAAAATTAGAATATATTGAACTTTAGATGTGCTCTAAATTTCTTGTTCTCCGAGAGAGGCTTCCATTGAATTTATGTCATGGTTGAGATCTAATAATTGTCTTCTACTTTAGCCAATTGCTTATAAGTTTATCTATGCAGCACTCTCCTACTTTGCTCTTTGAAGTCCATTGCTGAATTGTATTTACAATGATGTGCTATAATTTTGAGTCAAATGGAATTTCATGCTATATCATAACCCAAACTTTAATTTCTGATTTGAAGCAACTGCTTCAAAACCAGCAGCTGAAACTCATCAAGATCCCAAGCCTGAGGCTGCAATAGGGAGCTCTCCGGCTTCTGTGTTTGTAAACTCGGAACCAATTCGGGAGGACCAAGTCCAGAATGCTGTGAAATTTCTTTCGCATCCGAAAGTTAGGGGATCTCCAGTCATGTATAGGCGTTCTTTTCTTGAGAGGAAGGGGCTCACAAAGGAGGAAATTGACGAAGCCTTTCGTCGAGTTCCTGTAGGCCATTTTTTTAGATTTTTTGACATTTGATCTCGACTTAAATGTAACCGAAACATCTACTTGGAATTTAAGATGTGTATTGATTTTGTGCCTAAATTACAGGATCCTACTCCAACTGTTACTAGCACACAGCCGGTTGCTGCTAATGAAGGTAATTCGTATTGTTCTCGAAATAAAATTAGTGTGTGGCCTTTTATTCATTTTTTGAGATTGATAATGTTTGGAACCTATACTTATGTTGTTCCTCTGATATTTTTATGGCAGATGGGACGCAGAAGCCTTCATCAACTAGTCCACCACAGGCTGCTTTACAAAATCTGCAGCCTGCATCAGCTCCAAGCAATAGCATGACAAAAACGGGGTATCTCTCTCATTTCCGTTGGACTCATGCAGTTATTGCTATAGGTTTACTCGCTGCCTCAGGAGCTGGAACAGCTGTACTTTTCAAGGTATTGCATAGTATAGAGCCTCCAATTTATCACGCCAGTTGGTACCATGCTTGTACTGTCTTATCCCATATCAGCCATTTGTGATGCATCTGAGACTATTGGTATGATGCAAAATATTTTCCATGCCGATTACTTTACCTTATTTTCCCTTTAAAAGACAGAAGAAAAAGAGAAAAGCTGGAGAAGTTTTGCCTATGGTCTATTAGTAGAATCACACATTAGAAACCAGTTGATATATTTCGATATGTATGTACGTTTTCTCAATGAGAATTGAGCCTGAATCCTCTCATTCATTGTTTAATCTTTACAATTTGATGTGATCCACGTTCAAACTTTTCTAGAATATCTTGGAAGGACCTTTATTTGAATATGACAACCTTTTTTTGCGTACTTTTCCACTTAATTAAATGGCCTCAAAAAAGGAATCTGAGATCCTTCAATGTAATTGCAAGATTCTTATCAAATGTGGGATGGTGTATGCCGACTCAAGGTTTTGCCTTTGAACAAGATTGCAGCTTCTATATATTTATTTTTTCCTGTAATTGGCATAGTGCCAAACACAACTTTTTATTGTTTCCAAGAGTGTTTTTGTCATGTCAATGCTGCAAGTCAGGAAAAACTCTTGGAATTCTAGCAGTCTTAAGGCAAATGTCAGGTTCCTTAGATTTCATTATGAATACTTTAAAGTTTGTATATCATGCATCTGCCTTATAGTATCATCAGTGAGATTGAAAAGAAGCATTTGTGTACCTTTCATTCAAACGTCATTTGTGGATATCTGGACCCCGTGTTCTTTAATTCCAGCAGAAAAGGAAACTTCCCATACATACACTTTGTTAAGCAAAGTGGAAAAAGTTACTGACGGTTAATTATTTCTTGATGTATGTTTCCCTGAGCTCATAATCACTTTGGTACACTTTGTTACTTTTTGATTGCCCATATGTATGCCTTTGGTTTTTTAACCCAAAATTACTCCCCATTTCTTTGGTGTAGATTTATTTTTCATATGATAGACATCTCAAACTTTTATTTGTAGTAGTTTAATTTTTAGTAGCTTGGTACATTGGTTTTTCTTACAGAACCAAACCACAAAAAAAAGAAGATAAAAACTAATGATTTCATACGAAAGGTGGTATTTGATTAATGATGGACATCTCATAGATGTAACTTTGGCATCTCATATCAGAATAATGTGTACCCTTGACTGATGAATAATTTGAAGATCATTAGTTAACCCTGTTCTGATTTTTGTTTTCCTTCTTTCTTTTTGATAAGTAACCCTGTTATGAAGATTTTCTCCAGATTTATTCTGGCTCCTCCGATGCTTTATTTATTAGATTAGTCTCTAAAGTAGGATTCTGGTGCTTTTTACAGTCTAATTGGAAACTTATCTCATGGACTAATCATTTTAATTATCAACCACTGTTAAGTGACACATCCTTTTGCAGAAATCTATTATTCCCCGGTTGAAGTCTTGGATACGCAAAGTTGTGCTGGATGAAGAAGATGAAAAAGGTGAGAAGGGAAAACCAAGTCTAGCAGAAGAAGCTGCTGTTGCTGCAAAAGCTGCTGCAGCTGCTGCTGCTGATGTTGCCCGAGCAAGTCAGGAGATGTTGGCATCAAAATCCGAAGGTTGGTCAGTGGAAATTCTTATAATAATAAGTTAAAAACTGGATATGAAATAAAATGAGCTGAAAAAATGTTCAGCATTGGTGACTGAAATATTTCGTTCTCTTTCCATCTTGAGTGCCTAACTTGTCACCATCAATAATTATCATGGTGATTTAACTTGTGTTCCTCCACAGAGAAAAGGTATTTTGAGGAGCTGACAAGCCTGCTAAACTACCAAGTACGTGAGATGAAATCAATGACAAGTGCTATAGAGAAACTGGAAGGTGAGTATCTCCGTTCGCTCTTAAAGTAGAAAGTCTCTACTGAAGCAATAGGCTTTTTGCGTCTTAACATTTTTTGCTTTCAAGGGGTTCATGTAAATTAAAAGGGATGTGTTATGAAACAATAGGGGATTAGAAAAGAGTAGGGTGGCATAATCAAACCCAACCCATCCAAACCCCCCCCCCCCAAGCCCGTTTAAGTTTAACTCTCCCATTTATTAGCTCAACTCATTTCATCCCATTAAAAATTGGGTTTATATGTAAAGCAAATTGACAAGACAAATCTTGTCAAATATTTTCAATTTTTTAATTTGATATGTTATATATAAGCTATAATAAAGAGAAAATTTATTATTAGGTGCTAAAATATTGAAAAAGAACAAATTAAATAATTTAAACGTAATAAAAATTGGGTTGGGTCTTGACCTGTTTTATGATGCATTTTCCAATCCGTTTTGACCCAAGCAAATTTGGGTTGGATTGGATCTTGATCCATTTGTTGTCTTGACCCATTATGACCCACCCAAATTTGACCGTATCCACCCAATTGCCACCCCTAAAAAACGAGGTAAACTTAAACAACACTAATGAGAAGTAAAGAGTAACTTCAGTGTTCAAAATTGAAAGAGCAATGGAGAAAGATTGAGATAGTAAATTGTGCATAACATGTGTAATTCCATCTTCAGCTGAGGCTGGACTACTGTTGGCTCAATAACCTTGGTGTTCAAATGTCATCAAACATTGTTTATATGAGGTTTTCAGGGTGCCTATATTGGCAGAAAACTTTTTAGTATAATGCTATGATAGTTGTTATTAACTTATATGGTTTCTGTAAAAAAAAATTTAACAAAAGCCACTAACCAAGACTTGTGAACTTGTTGAAAAAATTAATTGAAGCTCGCTGCCTGGCATGTACCATCTGCATACCAGGATTGCTATTGCCTCCACATCTCCATAAAATACTTTATAGCATGATTTTTTGGAGTTCTTTCCTAGAAAACTTTCAGTCCTGGGTCAGTGGTCTCCACAATTCAGGCCGAGTTTTCTCTCCACTCCATTGGCGCTTCCTTTTTTATGTACTAATCTCTGTCCTCATTAGAATGATGTCATTGCCTTGGAATTCTAGCAGTCTTAAGGCAAATGTCAGGTTCCTTAGATTTCATTATGAATACTTTAAAGTTTGTATATCATGCATCTGCCCTTTAGGTGGGGGTGGGCACGGGGGCGGGGTCACCTTTGAAGGGGGAGGAAGAAAAAGGGATCCAAGTCATCTTCAGACAGAACATGGTGCTTGATTGGAATTGCTTTTTTCATGCAGGGCAAAGTAATACTTCTGGAAGAATACCTGTTACGGAACTAGATGATCGCAGAATTTCAGTTACTCAATCTCGGGTAAGCTCTATAGCAACAAAAAAATTCTGGATATTGTAGTTGATATCTCTGTTGAATTTTAAGATTCAGTTTCTGATTTGCTTTTATGCTCCAGCAATCTTATGCTAATGGAAAAGTAAATGGTGATGCACATTCAGGTTCTAATTTCTGTTTCTACTTTCTAGCTGTATTTTTTAAAAAAAAAATCAGTTTTCATTGATTCTTTAAATACTAATGCGATGTTGTTGAAATATTTTGTGCAGTGAGATCTTTGTCACCACCTGCATCTGTTGAACCATCTGTTGCACCTCATCCAAAGTCTTATATGGAGGTGATTCTTAGTCTCTGGCTTGTTAGTGTTTTACCTGTCAGCTCATCTGTTAGTAATTTCATCCTATGTTCTATCAATCTAAGAAGGACAACCATGCAACTTTCTGGCTGGTGTGTGAGCGGTTAAATGTTTTCTTGATTACCTTTTGTTCCCTGCAGAGTTTTTTCAAATCAGCTTTTGGAAAAAAAAAATAGTTCTGCTTGGATAGATCCGGATACTAGGTAATGCATGAAGGGAGTATGTGGATGAGAGGGCGCCCAGACAGTAATTTAGCCAACCAGATTATCAAGGATCTCTTTCTCCCTGATCAAGTCCTCTTTATTTTTATTTGTAGTTTCATAGGCTAAGATCCTTTAATCATGAGAAAGTGTCGGCTTCTCTTCTTCCAAGCTGGTAGAGAAACTTTATTTTAAAAGATGCGCTATATGCGAATGGCAGTAAAGTCACAACTCATGAGATCTGACAGTATTATGACAGCATTTGGTAGTTGTGAAAATTCCACCTTGTAATGTAGTGCATGTACCTGTCTTTGAACAAATCAATGAGTAGCACCAGTTGAACTTTCTTTGTCTTCAATGAAGATACTACTAAAATGAGTCAGATACTTGCTGGAAGACTGAGGAAAATCGGCTCTTCTAACTTCATTAACATTTTACAGATTATGGCAATGGTTCAAAGAGGAGAGAAGCCTTCCAACATCCGAGTAAGTCCATGGTTCTCACCATTGCCATACTTGTATCTTGAAAAAATAAACTTTTCTTGAATGTTTATACATCCATCTTTTGATGCAGGAGATAAATGATCAGCCACCGAATCCTAACCAGCCTGTACCTGATCGTGTTGCTGCAAAGCCTAAGGTTTTGTCTTGTCCTTTTGTTTCTTCTACTAACAATGTTGCAATTGAGTCAAATTTGAAGGTTCGAATTGGGTCAATTTAGCAGTGCGTCTTTGCGTGTTTTGACTTTTAAAAAGAATCATGTATGAGACATTCTTGCAGCTGGATATGAAAAATATGATTAATTAATTGAATCTATGATCCTACTACGATTAACTAATTAATCACTGCAATTAGGATATTCCCTACAATTAATCAAAATAGAACTTTCTATTCAGTACATTCTCCTTTTTTCCTTGGATTGTCTGGAGTAGAAGTGGGGGTGGAGAGCGGGAAATGTGCAGTTCAATCGTAAGATTTGCTCAAAATGGCGATGATCACCATTGACTAATTTATGCATGTGAACAGCCTTGGGAAGTTGGCCAGAGTCAAAATAATTCCAATTTCATTCAATCTCAAGGGAGTGGCGATGGCTTGAATTACATCTACCAAGATAATCTGACGAATGGAGACAGTTCAGCACCTTGGTGGCAACGCAAGAATGCCAGGATAACTGAAATTGAAACTGACGGTGAGCAAAACTTTGGATCTCCAGCTGCACCAGTTCAGGAACGACCAATTCAGAGATCATGGGTTCCTCCTCAGCCTCCTCCAGTTGCAATGGCAGAAGCAGCTGCAGCCATCCGCCAACCTAAAAAGCCTGCATTCCAGAACGAACAATTGACTGACGATCAGTTGTTGTCTCGTTCATCAGAGATAACAGATGAGCTGCAGAGGGTGACAAGAATCTCTGAATCTGGTGGTAACCCTGAAGCTAATGGTTCAAGTTCTGGCCTACAGATGAGTGAAACAACAGTTGGAGAAGGTGATCAAACTTTGAGCAGCTGAAAGATCATTTATTCTACTTGATATAGAAGTCTGGGCATTTGCAGCTGCATGTTCTTGATGAATCGCGCCTCGTTTTGTGTTTTACCCCTAATGGAACCTACAGTTAGATTTATCAACTTTGTGGTATATGCGAATAAGATCATCTAAATGTACCAACGCCATTATGTTACTTGTTGGTGGTCTATTCATCATACACTCTAAACTGGCTGCAGAACTTAAGAATCGTGTTTATGTAATTCTACAGTTTGAATAAAGATTAGATAATGAAAAGAACATCAGTTGTGTTCAGTAATTTAGTGGATAGAAATAGTGTTCGAATGAACTAAAGGATGTGACCTAGCGGTCAATTTAGTTGGTTGAGAATGTTTATGTGGTTCAGGTTTAAATCCAACAGACAAAAACATTGGATATTTCTTTTTAGATGTTCTAGTCTTTCGAGGCATGTGTAAGCTGGTCTGATCATCACGGTTATAAAAGAAGTGCTCTGGGACCATATCTTTTGGTGAATGACACATTTCAATTTCTCAAAAGTAGATCAAAGTTATCTGCCAGGCAGCTCATGAGAATCTATCCCTCTCATTGCACTTTCAAGCTGGGAAGTTCACATGTTATATCAGTAAATAGAGCTCCCTTTTTATTAACTTTCTTCCAATTGATTCTATCTTATAACTAAGAATAATATATAACGATCTGTTCTCTCTTGGTATTATTACTAATTTAGATCTGCAAACAAAAGCACAAAATAGATATTGCAAGATAAGGATAACATATATATATATATATTGGTTTCCCACTCGGTGTCCGCAGCCTGTGGAGCTCCGACTAAATTCGGATTGTGCATTGCAAGGCTCATTCGGAGGTGGCGTTCCCAACAGAATTTTTTCCATTCTTAGGGCTCGAACTCGAGACCTCTAGTCAAAGATGAAACAGTCCCACCACTGCATCACAATCCATGTTGATAGATAAGAATAATATATGCGTACACATAAACTTGGTTTTCCATTTTCACCTAGAATATAGACATGAAGTGGTTATCAAAGCTATTCTGTAGATGTTGATATTGGCTAATTTCTAGAGATGAGGTCAAAAGTGGTCGGTGAGTGCTACTTCTAGAGTAAATTTCTCAAAATGATCCCTTCGCTTAGCAAAACTATCTCAAAAAGTTATTTAATCTTATTTTTATATCAATAAAGTCACTCATTTATAGCATATTTTCTTTAAAAATAATAACTCTAACCAAATAATCCATTTTCCCCACTTGAAAACTAACTAGAACGGACTCCACAACCTAAAAAAAAATTAGAAATTTTCACATATAGCTACTCAAAATACCTTAATTATGTTCCATAGCTATAGTTTGTGTAATTACATGTTGTAACTATAGTTATAATAAATTCGTGCAGCATTTGCATACATTTGTATAATTCTCTATACAATTCGCAGTTTTTACATAGCGTTTGTATATTTCGCTATACAATTTATGCACAAGGTTTGTATATTTCGTTGTACAATTTGATTCATGCACAATTTTTGTATAATTGCACATAACGTTCGTATAAATCACGCGAGTTATACGAAACTCAAAGTGTAATTATGACTAGATATTTGTCGCAAATCGTAATTAATTCAAATTATTGGTATGTTAGCTAAGTAACTAGTATATGTTTGCTTATTCACGTAATTTTTTCAAAAAAGAATGTTCTGAGCCAATTATCTGCCCATCAGTTAAGTGATATTAGTAGATAATTAAATGGCTTTAGATAGAGAATTTCACTAAATTAAATGAACATTTGAAAAATCTACGTCTATTTGAAAATTTTGGCTAGGTTTCGAGGAAGTTGCTATTAGGATTTTAGCTTTTGCGTGATGAGTTGTGAGTACTAGAAAAGATGTGATAATGGCCCATAACAAAGTCGTTTCACATGTCCTTGCTGTCATATTCTCCCTTTAAGGGGATATATAAATACTAGTTTAGATGAAGACGGTGTGTTCCACGGGCCTAATAGATGTTTTAATAGCCATCATAAAATTAAGTAGATATGTTATTATAATTTCATAGTTGAAGTACATGAAGAAATAACGAAATAATAGCCATCAGTCACTTGTTTGCTTCAAGCAGCTGCAGCAGGCAGCTGAACTGCTCAGTTGTAAATAATAATTTAAATGATATAATTAATAGAAATGTCATAGTAAATTTAAAGAGATACTTTAATAGCCACCGCAAAATTAAGTAGACTCATTAATACAATTTCATAGTTGAAGTTGATAAAGAAATAATTAAATAATACTTAATAAAAATATCGTAAAAATAATATTGTTGTTGTTGAGGTTCGATCTCGAAACACTGAATTTGAGATGTTGAGCTTGAACCAACAAGCCGAATAGCAGTTGTCTGCTTGAAGTAGTTGAAGCAGGCAGCTGAAACTATGCCAAGCTCCTCAAATTAGTCTCTTATTATATAAGAGAATATGTGAAAATCTCTATATCGAGTATATGATCTTCAAATAAGAGAATATGAAAATATAGATTAAAATAGTAGATAGCTGAGTGTTACCATGTTTATTCTTCTATATTAATAGTTGTAGATAATGGGGCTTAATTTTTGAGATAAGAATTTTCGTAAATCAGCTTCTGTATCTCTATAATGTAGTGGTAATATCTGCGTACTTGTTACCCTCTTCAGACCCCGCTTGTGAAATTCTATTAAGTATGTTATTATTGTTATACTTTGATTATCATATTATTTTGTCAGTTGAAATCACAAAAGAGTGTTTTATTTTTGTCAGATTAAATTATATATTTAAATACCAAAAGTAGATGTAGGTTTATTGTAACGATTCGAAGCAAAATCTCTTTCATTTTGTGATAGTGGCAAAAAGGAACCAACCATGTAAGCAGCGACAGATATAGTGTATACACATATATTTTTTCAAAATATAATCCGTCTAAGTTTGGATAGATTATAAATTGATTTATCTATAATATAATTTTTTAGCAGATTATTTATTAACCAAATCCAATTTAATTTATTCAGATTCAATCCAATATCATTGTATCAAGTCTCTAAAATTATAATTAATTAAATATTTAAACAAAACAAAAAATGTAGAAAAAAATGTATATGATTACTTTGGATCTATTTTACTTTTTCCAAATTATAGTGGAAGCTTTTAGCCATATGATTAGGACACTAATTGAATGAATATAAAGTTTTTGGCACTATATATGCTTCCTTTGTCATAATAATTTTTATTTATGCTTTTAGTCAATAAAATCATTCTTTTGTTTATTTAGATTTTTTAAATAAATTATTATTTTAATTAAAAAAGTTACATTCCTATATATTCTCTGTCTTATTTTAATTGAATTTGTGAGGTAATACACACATATTAAGAAAAATATTCAAAAATAAAATTTACACCAATTTTCCACTATTAACCATTGTAAAATCATAAATATGTAGTGCAATTTATCTTTTAGAAAATATAAAAGTTCAATTAATGAAAGGACAAATATGAAAAAAATTTCAAATATTTACTTTAAATTTTGAATAATTTAAATATTTTATATATTAAAAAAACTTAAAAATTTAACTAATTTAAGACAAAGGATGTATAAGCCTCCAGAAATATCTACTCTAGGCAAGTCGTAGTCAACGATTTAATTAATTAATTCCATGGATTTTCCTTTGGAAAATGAAATACCCTACCTCAAAAGTAACTACTTATTTTTGTTTTTCTTCTAGACTTCTCTAGAGTCTATTATATTATATCATAATGTGAAAAAAAATGATATAAAAGAGCTAAGTAACTCTAGGAAGAAATTAAATCTTAATAATAAAATTTTGCTAGACTTTTGCAGTACCTAATCGTAAACTTTTATGATACTAATTAGAGAAATTAAATTCATCAAGAAAAATCTTCCTCTTACTTGCAAGAAGTCTTTCATTTATCTATAATTATATATTATAACAAATATTTTTTCTATTTCATTTTACTTGTTCATACATTCAAAAAAAATTATTTACTGATGTATTTTAGCAAATTAAGAAAAAGAATTTCACAATACATTATTAAATAAATAAAAAGATAATATAGTTAAATATAAAGTTTTAAAATATTATTAAAGTTAGTTTAATTAAATACATCTCTAGTTAAAGTTTTCTTATAATATAGTTAAATATAAAGTTTTAAAATATTATTAAAGTTAGTTTAATTAAATACATCTCTAGTTAAAGTTTTCTTAAAAACGTATGTTAAATCAACATGGTTGAAAACTTCAAATAATATATAATAGAGGGAATACTCCCTTCATTCATTTTTATTTATTTATTATTTAAAAATACATTTTTCATTATTACTTTTTGCTTTTAATATATCAAAAAAAATTATGTTCTATCCTCAATATTAAGAACTTATTTCTCAAAAAATCTAAGAATAAACATCAAATAATGTGATATTGTGATAAAATACTCAAATCAATCATTTTTTTAGGGATAAAACATGAAATTGAACAATTAAAACTCATTATGATTTGGCCATTTTGGGTTATTATGTGTACAGATCTTGAAATTAGCAACTGAATTAGAAAATACATCGAATTTGTTTTTAAGTTTGAGCAGATTATTAATTCACTCATTTATTGATTCAATCCATTTTAACTCTCTTGCTTGCAGCTCATGCATGTAAAATTAGACTAATATATAGTCCAAATTGATCGATTAAAAACCTTATCAAAATATTTTTAAGAATAAGTAGCCATAATTAAAAAGAAAATTATTAGGTACTTAAAGAATATAAAAGAACAAAAAAATTAATTAATTAAAACTCAATAAGATTTGGCCAATTTGAGTTATGATCCATTGTTAAGAACTCAATTCATTTCAGTTCCAAATATAGTAATTGATAAATTTATTCTTCTATTCAATTTTTTATCAGAATAATTCAATTTATTTCGTTAATTTATTAATTTAAAATATTTTAATTCGCTCAAATTCAATTTAACTCGTTTAGTTGGCAATCAACTTTACACTTGATTGATCAACATTTGTGGAGTATCCCTTTAATTTCCCAATTTTGCACACAAGAATAACTAATGTACTAATAATAAAACTTGTATTGGAAGAAATTTGTTTGATTTATTATAAGATTCGACAAATCTATACCTTCTAGACCCAGAAGAAAAAAAAAACAAACAGAAAGTTTATGATTGAAGGTGTTGAATCATAAATTTCTTTTCGGTTTTTTAAAGTTGAACTTTAAAAAATATATTTGATCATAAAATAATTTAATATTCAAATATTATTTTTAATTTTTGAAAATAAAAATTACCTTTTTAAAATTTCACAATAAAACATTATCAAATACCAATTATATGTCTTAGTTTGCTTAAGCGATATGATTGTATGCAATTAATAATCTCTCATGAAATTTACTAGTAAAAGAGATTTGTGACTAAGTTTTGTTGGATAAACTGTACATCACGTATGAATTATTATGACAAAATGAACAAATCCTTAAGTTGTGATGGAGAGTGAGTTTTTTAGCATAATTAAATAGAATTTTTTTTTGATATAGAATATTTTACTTTTTATGGTCTAATCGATATGAATTTAAATTATCCAAACATCAATAAGTACATGATAAAAGCAAATTAAGAATTTTAAATTAATAGACTCTAATAAATAATAATCTTTTTTATTTAATGAACATATCGAGTAAAATTTATAATATTATGAAATACAAAATTGAACTAAAATTACTTAATTAGCTAAAGTCATACTTAAAGTATAAAATCTCGCCTCTAATATCGGACAGGGAATGTAAATTTGGAATAGAAAAGGAAATGGAAGTTTTCTATCCAAATGTTTATTGGTTCGTGAACTTGTGGATAATGACTAAAAGAAACTTTCCCTTTATGTGAAGATAAATAAAAGAAAGTATTCGTAAATTAAAAATATTCTATTACCTCTGTTATATATATATATATATATATATATATATATATATATTTACTAAATTAATATAGAATTAATTATATTTAATATATATTGATATTGATATAAATAGAGAGTAAAACAATAAAATTACATTAATAATTTTTTAATAACATTATAAAATGAAAAGTACAGCAATAAAATGCAGAATATGCAGGTAGTCACATAATTACTTGAAAGGTAACTGGATTATTGGAGGAAATTTTTTATTATAATTCTATCATTCATTCATAATCTGTTCATATATACAGAGAATTAAAAAAGACGACAATTTTGTACAGATATGTACGCAAGCTTAATCACCGATTAACTATCAAAGCTTTACTTAATGGAGATTCCGTCCACACTAATTACTAATTAGCATTAAAATTGATGTAAATTCCGATTTACCCCATTCACATTACCTAAAAAGCTTACCAAATCCTGCCTGTACGGCAGATATGACTTCCGTTTATCTTTTCCGTTTTTCGAGCAACGCAACGGCGGTAAGCCTTCAGCGGCGGTAACTTTTCCGGTGATTTTAGCAGAGTCAATCCTCGTACTCTCTGGTTTCTCTTCTCGCTTTTTGAACGGAGCCGTTAAAAACACGAAAGTTTCGTTACTGTCGCTGTTACTCCGGTGAATGAAATCACGTAACTTCCACCGCTTAGAAGAGGAGCCAGTGGAGTTGCTCTTCTTACGCAGTTCATATGGAGACTCTTCCTCAGATTTCGGTCTCCACATGCAGTATGTTCCCGGAGTAATACCTTCCAGATCGTCGGCTTGTAACGAGGAAGACGACGACGCAATTTCACGATCTTCGATAAAAAGCTTCCTTAACGAAACTCGATTTGACTTCCGCGGAGTTGAAACTTTCTCCGAATTACAACCGTTGTCGTTTAAGAATAAATCCCTGTTGAAAATTGGACGGATCTGACCGTTGCAGAAGATTTCATCTGCAGAAATAGGTGAAAAATTCTCAGATCCTTCGGTCACAAAAGCAAACTCAAAATCTTCATCATCGTCTTCATTTACTTGATTTTCACGGTTCTCATCGTTTTCATTATAATTAAAGGAAAATTCGGCATCTGCTTCATTTTCAGGTGTGAATTCTTCGATAACTCTAGCAGCAATTTCCGTTAGGTAAGTACGATCAAAACTGGGAGACGGAGAGCCTACTGGATTTGCTTGCATATTTCTGGTATGGAAGCACTTTTTCCCTCTGTTTTCTCTTCAAATACACAGAGAGAATAAAGAGCTGGTTAACTCAGATTATTTATATACATAGTCTAGCCCACAGGGGTGAAACATGATTGGTGGATATATGGACGTACAAAATTTTTAACATAATGCATGCACCAAAATTTAACAAGACAATGATTAAGCGATAATTAATTTGTGTTCAAATACTCTTGTCATATATCATACAACGTAAACAGTAAAAATTCATAAGTGAGCTCTGAGAGAGTAAAATATACATGAACATTACTACTATGTCATAAAGGTAAAAAGGTTATTTTCGACACTATCATAAATCAGAAAAGAAAAAAAATCTCTTATTCCATAGCTAAATTTTTTATTGATTTACGACTTTAACATATGATACCACCAATGATGGATCCAGAATTTTCATTCAGGAGTTAAAAAAAATAAACATTTCATTTGAGGTTCGCAAAAAAAAAAAAAACTAATAGCGTTGATAAATTAGCTAATCGGGACATATATGAGCAGGGGCGGATCCACGTGTTGGGTTCTGGGTGCTCGAGCACCCACTAGCCCCAAAAAAATCTGTGTATTCATAAATAAAATATGCAAAAATGGTATAAATATAAGGTTAAGCACCCACTGAACAAGAAGTTCTGTGGGAGCTTTGGTTCTCTACGCGTAGCTAAAGTTTAGGGCGAGTTGCCAGATGCGGGTTTGAATTCCATTGGTAGCACATATTTTTTTCCTTAAAAAAAAAATAAGCATCCACTGTCCAGAAATCCTGGATCCGCCATTATATATGAGCGAGGTTAAATTCAATAATCTTTATCTAAATTAACTATTTTTATCAAAAATATGTAATAATATATAGTTGAGAATCAATTTTTTTGATTGAAATATAGGACTATATAAGTACTAATTATAATAACTTAAAGAAACTCATTGATTTTCAATATAAAAATGTTTGAAAAAGTTGACACACTAATATACTAAAAAAACAAAAATGAGAAAGATCAAGTCTAGAGGACAAATAACAACGAAATTTTCTCGAGGCTCCATATAGACATTAACCCCTTTAGCGACTGCTATTGTGCGGAAGAGATTCGATATTTAATATATATATATATGTAAATCATAAATTTATTTTGTATATACCATATAATTTTCGAAGCGAAAGGGCTCGCCTACACGTAGGACCACCTCATACTACGTGCCAAGCACCTCACTAATCTTGATGGATGAACGTATAACTAAGTCCATTTTTTTTTATTGAGTATAACTAAGTCTTGATAAAATATACTAGGCCTAATAAGATTAATTAATTAATTACCTAATCTTGTGGCTATTTAATTATTTACAGTAATATTTTCGATGGATTGGTCTAACTTGTTTTTATTTATATATAGAAACTTAATATTTTTTTCGTTTAGTCTATCTATATATCAAACTATTATATTTGAAATCAAATGAGCCAAAAGATTAGTTGTTGAATTTCATGAATTATAACTCATAAGTAAGCAAAAAGTTGGTGGAAATTAGAATATTGACTTTTGAGTCAGTCAACGTGTATATATGATGTAGAAACTGTAGTAGACATGCATGTATGTACATCAAATAGTAAACATATATAATTCTTTGCTGGTTCATACCCACCTAATTATCGCCCCAAAGAGTTTAACTAATATGCACCAACGTTATATAAGCATCTTTTTACACAACTAAGTCATTTTGACTAGAAATAATAGGTTATTTTCTCATATTCTATTTTTTAAAATTTATTTTAAAATACACTTCAGTTAATCTATTACACCTAATCATCATACATAAGAGTTTAACTAATATGCACAAGTGTTATATAAGCCTCTTTTTACACAACTAGGTCATTTTGACTAGAAATAATATGTTATTTTCTCATATTCAATTTTTTTAAATTTATTGTAAAACACACTTCAGTTAATCTATTACACCTAATCATCATACGTAATAGTTTAACTAATATGCACAAGCGTTATATAAGCCTCTTTTTACACAACTAGGTCATTTTGACTAGAAATAATACGTTATTTTCTCATCTTCAATTTTTTTAAATTTATTGTAAAACACACTTCAGTTAATCTATTTTAACTAACAATCCCTTAATAATATATATATATATATATATTCATTTTGTTGTTACCTTTAATTAAGGATCATTTACATAAATAATATATTTTTTAATCTAAATTACGAGTTTTAACGTAATTTTAACTCTTACCAAATATAATTATACTTTTGTTTCTCTCTCTCTCTCTCTTTCTTTCCAAAATATTAATTAATTTTTAATTTAAAATTTAATTTTAGATTGAATATTATACAAATAATGTTTTTACTATTCTTTAAATTAGAAGATTTGTTTTATGTAAATACATATATAATGCACTGACACAATTTTAAAATATTAACATATAAACTAATTTGAATAATGTTTAAATATTTAAAATTCAGATATAATATTTTTTGACATCATTAATAAAAATAAATAAATAAAAACTACAATTGTAATACATTTTGAATTCGATACTTCATATGTATTATAGACGGTTTTTAATGCACATGGAGAATACAAGTAATATATTTTTAATATAATAATTATTTTAACATCATTAATAACAGAAAATAAAAAAAATAAGAATAATACATTTTAAATTCAATAAATAATACATATTATAAGTATTATGTGTGAATTTTAAATATTTTAGTATAATTTAATTAATTTTATATTATTCGAAAATTATTTTAATATCATTAATAAGAGAAAATAATAAT
Organism: Solanum virginianum; assembly: GCA_000787875.1. Lineage (NCBI taxonomy): Eukaryota > Viridiplantae > Streptophyta > Magnoliopsida > Solanales > Solanaceae > Solanum > Solanum virginianum. The sequence continues at coordinate 3,164 of DF360925.1, read as the reverse complement.
AAAAATAACTATAATACGTTTTAAATTTAATACATAATACATATTATAAGTATTATGTGTGAATTCTAAATATGATTTAATCAATTTTAATTATTAGAAAATGTATTATATTTATTAAAATAATAATAATAAAATTTATAATAATGTGTAATATTAAAAATGATGAGTTAAATGGGGAGGGAGAGAGAGAAAAGAGAATTTTTTTAAAAAAACAATACGTCAACCAAGAAAAGAAAAGAGAAGAGAAGAAAGACAAAGAGAAAGGAAAGAAAAAGAGAAGAAGAAAAAGAAAGAGAAGAGATTTCTTGTAATTAATTAACAAAATATGTTATAGATCGTAATAAATAAAAAGTATCCTAAAAAAGAGTAACATTATTTATGTAAATATTCCTTTAATTAATGGTCCTTTAGTTAGGTGATATCTACCAAACCCTTTGGGCTTCTAAAATTAACAAGAACTCCCACTTCAATTGTAAGGCCCAAACTATCAGGCCCTTTTAACTTCATTGCGGTACAAACAAGTCTATTTTGAAAGGGATCTTTACCCAAATAGCCCATATAATATATTGTTTACTTTTTCTACCAGTATACATAGATTATACAAAAATTATACATAGTATAAAAGTGGTTTTGGCGGTGGTGGGTTGGGTGCTTTGTAGGTTAATTTTCTAGTTACACAGGAACTCTCTCAATTTGGTTATCCCAAAAAATAAATGTCATTTATATATTTATCTACTTAATTGCTAATAGAGGTGGACAAATTTCTTGGTTTCGTGTAGATTAAGTTGTATAATGTATGGACCAAAAAGAGCATACAGGACCAAAGTTTTAGTGGGTCAGTTTTGAAAACGTCCTAGTTGGTTTAAGAGGTTGGGCCCAAATATTCTACTCCATCCTGGAGGCCCAAATAATTCAAATGAACAAAGGCTACCAAGCGAACCATGATCAATTTGATTAATTCAACAACAACAACAACAACAACATAACCAGTAGAAATTCTACAAGTGGGGTTTGGGAAGGGTAGGATGTACGCAGATCTTACCTCTACCTCATAGAGGTAGAGCGGCTGTTTTCGGGGACCCTCATCTCAAAAACAATATGATTAATTCAAGATGTTACAAATTTGCCAAGTGTTAAATGATGGTAGAAGTATTACATTTTTAACACCTCCTTAGAAATTCTCACCGTTTTATCTCACTTGATGACTCAAATTCATAATTTTAAAATTGAAACGCTTACCATTCAAACAATTTCCCTCGTTTACTTTGTCTTATATCTAACCTAAACTTGTCAAAAATACTACTTGGTGTTAAGTGCGGGTTGAGAGTATGAACGCAAGTCTAATTAGGGCAAAACAGTAGTCAACAAAATCTTATTTTTGTAAGTAATTTAATCAACCACTGAAATTCAATAAAATTAAAAAATGAGGGATAATTAATGTCCAAAAGAATAGAGCCAAATAAATACATTAATTATTAAGAAATTCAAAGGAAAAATATAAATAACAATTAATTAGAAAAGACTCAAAGGAGACAGGCTGATGGACGCACGGTCGGTTTGTACCTTCACGTTTCATGAAATGGACCCATGTTCGCTTCTCGCTTTGTTGACTTGTCACAACAACAACAAAAAATTCATACTACAAATATTTCGTGACACCGTCAACAATATTTTATTCAGATTTCACTTATTTAACAAAAAAATTCACAAAAGTATATAAATTTTAAGAGTAATTTTTAAAATATGACAAAATATTCTCATACTCTCTCCGTTCACTTTTACTTGTTATTATTTCACTTATTGAGGTCAAACTTTGACCAGGATGTATTTTTTCATCATATTAATATGAGAAGGATTGCAACTTATAACATTTTTCTTATAATTTTTAACCATCAAAATTTTAGATTTCAAATATCAAATTTAGCTTTAAAGTTTAGTCATATTGACCTTGAAAAACGAACAAGTAAAAGTGAACAGTGGAAATATTTTTTATACTCGAATTAAATTATATAATGGAACAAAATGACAACGTTGTGTGCAATGAAAGATCTTACCACCGACTAATTGAAGATTTGGTCGATTTGAACAAATAGTCATCCCCTCATCTGTTTCATTGCGCATGCGCATCTTCTCTGGCTGCTACTGCTATATATATATATATATATATATATATTACTAATTTAATTTACAATATTTTCAATAAAAAATCTCATCAATCACATCATGGCTACACAATTTTGTTTACAAATTTGACAGAATTCATAATTTTATCAAAAAATTTATTTGTGAGCACTCAATAAGTTGTTTTTCTTTTGTTTTTACATATATATGTGTGGCTATAATTGTTTGGAAATATAACGTTCAGTGCAATCAAAGCAACAATAATATATCTAGTGAAATTTCATACATAAAATCTAAAATGTACGCAGACTTTAACGTTCATTGCAATTATGGTGGAGATTTAATTATATGTTCAAACTTCTTTATTGATTTGTTTAATATTATTGTCCATTTCATACTAGTCCCATAGTCCATCGATCAAACTCACGTGATTCGATCACCTACTAAAGAATGCAAATTTGAAGACATATTGGAGGAAGTCTATAAAATTGAGCAAATTGAAGAAGGTAATTTTATAAATTCAATTCTTAATTAACTATGATTTTATTTTTAATTTTATTTAGTACTCAATTTGTTTCTTTTTTTTTTCAGAATATACAAATTCACCTTTGAAGATCGATTAGTCAACTTGTTCAAATTGATATCATTGAAGAATTTGATCTTTTTAGTATCCCAACTTCTAGTTTGGTTATTTATTTTGGGGCTGTATATACTGGATGATTAGTACTTTTTTTAACACTATTTTACTAATTATGTCGCGCCCCAAATTCCGTTAAGATGGACTGGTACCCATTGCCGATAAGGCCCGGGAGAACCAACTATAACCCTGTCCTTTCTATGGGCCAAATGGATCACTAAATGCATGGGCCTTGGCTGCCCAAATTGTAGATTTTCTTCACTTAGAATTCTAGCCCATTTAGCTAAATAACTTAGGATGTATTTGGGCCTTGGTCTTCCTTCATACTGGACAAAAAGGAAAATAACACTAATATACCAAAAGGAAAAGCATATGATTAGGCCGTTGGAGCCACGCTATCTGGAAT
>DF360926.1:28081-50313 GCA_000787875.1 Solanum virginianum | reverse complement strand
GATATTTTTAATCCTATTTCTTATAATACTTTTGTTTAAAAACTGATATTTCTAATAGTATTCTTTATAGTATTTTTCTTAAATTCAAGTGGTTTGACATATATTCATTAATGTATTGTTTTGGTTATTTTATTTTTTGATCAATTAGTATTTTTTTCTATTGTAAATAGTTTATTCAAAATTTTATTTGTTTTTAATTTTTGGTCAATTATCATTGTTAATAATTTATTACTTTTCAAAAATCTACCATACAAAAATTGCTTGATTAAAATAATTTTTATATAACAATTTTTATCCTAAAATTTTCACAGAATTATTGTGGAATATGAATATATGTATACCTCTTTAGAATTCACACATCCTTTTCTAATAAATAAACAATTAAAATTGAATTTTCACATTTCTTTGAATAAATAAATATTCAAACTTTCTGAATGTTGACAATAATCTTTCACATATACATTGGGCTCATTATTGTTACGGTGCATTCAGTTATAGCTCTAACAATATTTTAAAAATAAAATTTTAAATCATTCTCCAAAAAACAACAAAACTTAAAATCAGTAAAATTATAAACAGAAGAAGAGAAAAGGAATCAACTGAAATTAAAATAAATGCATACACGAATGTCATTGATATTCCTAATATTCAAGAAGAAACTATACTCAAACACAATAATAAGTAATAGTTAATTTTCCTTGTATAAATATTTTTGAAAAGATTGAATTCTTAAAATAGAAAAATGGAGAGAAAATAGGAGAAGTGGAGAGAAAATAGGAGTCGTTCAAATCTTTCAGTAGTATATTTTTTCCATTACATTTTCTTTTTTATCAAAAAACCAATTGTTATTTTTCAGTTTCTTCGTACTTTAAATAGTTAGATTAAAAATTCTGTTTTTAAATATATATTTTGAGCATCATTTAAAAAATACCAAGTTAATTATCCTTGTATAAATAATTTTGAATAATTAAATTTCTAAAATAGAGAAGTGAAAGAGAGAATACCAATGAAATTGTACAACCACAAAGTTATGTTTTTGAGTAAAAACGTGTTGCCAAACTGCAAACACTGTGCTAACAAATTCTATTGCATAGCTGCCTCTTTCATTTCCTTGAGTACTTATGCTGTTTCTTCGTACGAGCAAAAGAAAATAAAATTTAACTTTCGCTAAAATCATCAATATTATTACAATATAAGCGATGAAATAGTAATATATAGAATATAAGCCTTTTTTTTTAATTTATTTCGTCTTGGAAACCTTATGCCCTTGCGTAACAAATAATAATGTTTTCAATAGATCCCGTCCCCATTAATCTTCCTCTCGCGCTTTCGAGTTACATCTATAAAAGGATGATAAAGAAAAACATTTATTAGAAATTTACATTACATGAAAAGGAATAATACAAAGTTCTTTTTTATATTATCGCAATCTAAGAGAAAGACATTGATCGACTATCATGCCGGAAATCAACAAAAACAAAAATGAATTCAACCAAATGAATTCAAAGTGTGTGAAAAAAAAAAGTAATTTTACTTGCAAACAAATTCATCGAACTGCATGGTGAACCTAAAACACTCCTTACAACTTCATTGTTCATCTGCTTATCATAATTTAAAAAAATAACTATAATTAATCTCTTCTTATTCATGACCAAAAAAAAAAAAAGTAACAAATAGATTTAGATGTTTACAATGAGTTACAATAGAAGATGGTCATCACAACGCTTACATCAAATTAATGGTTCTATCTTACGACGTACCTTGTTATAGAGCTTAGCTTGAAGAAGCCCGTTATACTCTTCAAAACACAAATCCCTTTCTTAAATAAATTAAATAACCACATGACTTGAACATAACTTCTGGAATACAACCTATCATGACCCTTAAGAGAAACTTAAGAAATTAAGCGTAAACAAATAGGTAAAAAAGTAGATAATTAATGGTGCATGTTATCAACTAATAAAAAGTCATTTCTTGATGACGGCTTCGACTTATTGGCAGGACCATACATAGATATAACTTATCATGTATTGCCATAAGATTCATTGGTGATCGTCATTATGTAACTCAAAAATCTTTCGACAAAACCTATTAAATGAACTACGTCGGATTTGATGATTTTTAAAACCAAGACAAGAATCAATAATGATATAGAATTGTTTTTGAGAGAAAAACGAAGTTGTAAATGTTAAGATGTAAAAATATAATTAAACTTTACTTTTTAATTGAAAAAGTTAATGTAAAAGAATGTATTTATTCTCAAGGTGATGACAATTTTTTTTATTAAAAATAATTTTGTATTGATGGCCAATTGGCGTGGTATTAGGCATGCATATCAACTGCAAAAATACCGTAAATTTTTTTATAAAAACTGCCCATTTTCCCCCAAGTTTTTTAATTATTATCTTTTGGTTTTCATTTTTCTTTAAAAAAGATATAAAAATAAATTTTAAAATAGTAACTAATAACTAATTAATTTAACTACTTATTTTTGATAAAATGCCAAATGGCTTATTCATAGAATATCACTTGACTAAATGTGGAGGCTTTATCCTCTCCTATTAATATAATATAGATAGATATAGACTATTATAATTTGTATTTGTATTGAGAGAGATAAGACAATAAGAGGCGAGAGAAAGGGGGGGGGGGGTAAAATAGGGAGATGAGAAAGGTGAAGGATAGATGACAAAGAGAGGAGACAAGAGAGGCAAACGATAGAGAGAGAAAAAGAGAGAGGAGGGATGCGAGCGAAATTTAGAGAGAGGCAAGGGAGAGAGAAGGGAGAAATAACAATAAAATCCTAACTATAGCTACAAATCGTAATTCTTTCAAATTATAATGATGTATTATTAATACATATCATATATTTTTCTTTTTACATAATTTATCCTATAAATTTTTATTAAAAAAGGGGAAAATCCGTTTACATTTAAGGTGCACAAAATACCCATTTTGATGTCGTCATTTAATTAATACTTGTTTTATAACTTTTTTTTAACAAGTTCAGTAGCTTTCGTCAAAAGATCAAACATTCACACTTGAAGATTTGATACCTCAAATATTCATGTTTGAAAGTATACCTTGTGAAGGCTAAATAAATAAAATAAATTTTAGTACAATATAATTTCATTTTGAAAAGTTCATTAAATTGTAAAAACCCGATATATTTTTTCAGAATTTAGTAAACTACTAATATTATATGTTTATGTCTACTTTATCCATTCATTTTTTTCTGTCCATTATACTAAAATTAATTATTCATATTACTTATCCATTTAAAAAAAAAGATATAATTTATCACATAATTCCTAATTTACTTTTATCATTAATTTATATTTTTCAGAATTTAAATTTATTAATATTTAAAAGTTACTGGTATAATAAAATATTCTATTTATTCTAATTTTTGCACGCAAACGAACACATATGTAGTGCCTTTCCACCTCCCTCTTCCCTCTATTCCTAGTTTTGTATCATTCAATTCAATGTTCACTTTAATATAATCCCATTATTATCCTTATTATTAATATAATCCCATTAAAAATGTCATTTAATCAAAAGTGTCCCCTCTTCTCCCCTCCTAAATCTCTATAAATAAACCCCCTAATTATCACTTCCAACTTCTAGAAAAAACATATTTCAAACATGGTTTTGAAATGTTGCACTTTCTACTTAATCATATTAACTTGTTCAATAATAACAAATTTGAGCAACGTTAATTCATCTAGAGACGTACCAATATTCCTTCCAATTTCAGAATTTCCAAGCTTATTTCTTGCCTCTCTTCTACCCTTTATAGGTGGGGTTACTACAACAAATTTAATTATCATAGATAAATAATTTCGTCACTAATTAATCATATTTCGTCACCAAAGATCTTGTGTGATGAAAAAAATTTCGTCAATCAATCGTCTTTAAAAGTGGGTCGCTAAAAGTATACAAAGACGATTTAGTGTGTCGTCGCTAAAAAGGTTATATTAACTACGAAAAGTAAAATCGTCCCTAACTGTGTCAATATTTGTGATAAATATATTTGTTATAAAACGTGTAATTTTTTTGTAGTTGATTGTATAATTTTGTCACTAAAAGAATTATAAATAGTGACGAAACTACGTCGTCACTAATTTTTTTATTCAATTAGTGACGATGTAAATTGTCTCCAAAATTACATATATTTCGTAGTTAAAGGAAATTAGTTTCGTCACTAAAGACATTCTTTTATACACAAAAATATATTTTGTCCCTAAATGTATCAATTAGTGACAGTTTTGCTTGTAAAAGAATGGCTTGCAATTTTGTGGTTGAAACCTATCGTGTCATCACTAAAATAAATATTGTTAGTGACAATCGTATTGTCATCATAATTAGTGAGAATAAAATTGTCATAATTAGTGACAATATTTGTGATTAAATATAAATTTAATTCAGAATCAAAGATTGAATTATATTATTGGTCAGAACACAATTTTAGGACAAAGACTATATTATATCCCAAATATATTCAATTTATGACAAGATAATGTTCTATGATTAAATTGTCAGTATAAAAAATTCAATGTAATTTAATCATTGCATTTTTTCCTATCTTGTGAATCCTACCACCTGTTTCAAGTGAGAGAAAATTGAGCTATTATTTCTAACTTGATTGATAGCACGCTCAAAATTATTTCTACACAGTTCCTGCATAAAGAAAATGAAGAGAAGTTAAACACAACTTCAATAATAAGCTTCCTAGTAAATCTTATGTCTTATTAATAGTACTCATTAAGAATAGTAAATCATAGGACACTTATAAGACATGGAATGAGCCTTAAAGCTTAAATCTTCACCCGCTTTCTATTTGTTGATGTAATATTTTGAATCTTTAAAATGCTATATGGTTGAACATCCAAAAATAATGATATATAATATAATAATAAAAAGGTCATGACCCATGTTGAGCAAACATACCAAGACAACAAACTCTTGGTCAAAGTTCCATTTGAAAAGTTAGTGTATTAAGCATTAACACCTTTTCTACATAAGACCTACATCTCAGAAAATTTCCTGCAAAACAACCACCACAAATGCAAGATATTGACCACGTTTTCTCTAAAACTAAATTAAAATTAAAAAACACAAATAAAGATCTTCAACAGCACATGGATAACCATATCACTTGAACCACCAACTATAAGATTAAGAAACAATAACTTACAGGGTTGGGAAAGTTTAGAGCAGAAAAGAGAGAAAAGTTTGTTGGCTTGCTGATGTTACTCAAGAACGGACATCTTTGAATGTCCTGGCCATTGAAGGAGTAATCAAATGTCTCCTCACTCAGTGTTCTGAAGAAAAACTCCATTTCTTTGATTCTACACAAATATATCAGCAAAAAAGACTATTAAAACAGGTACGAAATATTGATACTCATTTTAGACACTAAAACAACAACAACAACAACAACAACATACCAAGTGGAATCCCACAAGTGGGGTCTGGGGAGGGTATAATGTACGTAGACCTTACCATTACCTCATGGAGATGGAGAGGTTATTTCTGGAAAACCCTCACATTAACTAGATCAATTTCTCTATATTGGAAAAACTGCACATTAATTTAGATTTCACATAATTACATCATGTTATCTAGAGTCATTAAGATAACCTATCAGCAAATTACATGTTATTGTTCAGGGAAAAAGCTGCCATATAAATGCAAAGAATATAGAAATCACAGAAACAGGAAAGGTTGATTTCAGATTGCGAATATGTAAAGTCAAATATGACTTAAATTTTTTGATAATTACAATTGAACATCATCTTGCAGACTACCTATGATTCAATTTCTCCCTGGATTATTAGAAGTATTTGAAGTGTTTAAACTTCTTTATACATTCAGTTACATGTGCAAGTATGAATGGATTCTATAAACGAAATCATTCTTTTATGGAATGTTCATTCTATCAATCATTCCTTATCTTAATCAAGTCTCCGACCCCCATAAATAAAGCCCCGTACCAAGTCAACTGATGGTCTTACCCAACCTAACCAAACCAGTCAGGGAAAGAGAGCACTTGAAGGGTTAATTCACATTTGGTTATAACGCACCAACCTATGCAACCATTAACTACAATTATGAAATTTTGATGGATTATATTCATCAAAAAAGGCTGCATGAAGCTCCAGTAGATATTCGAAACAAAAACTATTGTAAAGAAGGGCAATTCAGTGTAACTAGGTCCACTCAATCACCATGAAGATTGTCCCTTCTAATTAACAATTAACTACCCACTACACTACTACAAACATAATAATACAATAAGTTACGGTGCAATAATAGAAGTTACAAAAAAGAAACAAAAATCGAACCTGTGAAACAATTACTACACTACTACAAACATAATAATACAATAAGTTACGATGCAATAATAGAAGTTACAAAGAGGAAACATAAATCGAATCAGTGAAACAATCAACTAAAGAATCCGACTGTAAATGAGTGTACAACATCAAGATTGGTCCCAATATGGTGGATTATATGTGAAATCCAATTAAATAACTTTAACTAATAATAGTGACAAATTAATAAAAAATAATTTTGTGCAATTAATAACAACTACATAATCTTGAAAATCATTCATTCCAAAATTATTCCAACCTGTGCAAGAAACAACCACAATAGTACTAATACATCGAAGTTAATATGTCGAACTAAGCTCAAGGATGGTGTAGAATCAGTACATCGAAGTTCAAATCTAATATTCATAATAGATAACAGGAATTCCACCTATATTCTACTTTATCATCAGGCAAAAACACATTACAAAAGAACTCAAAACTTATATAAAAACCAATCGAAATCTATCGATGACATTCATAAAAAACAGTGTTACCACAAAAGCAAAAGCAAAAAAACAAAGAAAGAAACATACCCCTTGAATTCTCTTCCCAGTTACAGGGCACTTAGGTCCACTAGCCCTCTTCTTTGTAGTCTGATAAATCAACTTTCCACCTGGGGTTTTGACAACACTATGTTGATTGGATTTGGTGGCATAGCTGTGCTGTTTACAGTAAGTAAGCTGTTGCACCATTTTTGACGGCGGCTGTGTTACTCTCTTCTCTGGTTTTGGGGGGCTGAAAAAGAAAGGGCTCCATTTTAGACACTGGATGTAGCATTTATGTCCATGTTTATATGGATACCATTCACGCAAAACTAAAGATAAAAACTAGTATGCTTCAGTCTCAAATAAGTTGGGCTATATGAATCCTCATTGACCATGTTTCTCCATTTAAATTTATCTCAAGACAACATTTATACAAAGTGAAAAGAAAATGAAAGGTTCTAGAGGATTCTATGTTTTCTACAAGGACAACAATCTCGAATCGAGCTAAAAGACCCAATCTCGGACAGGTAGCCTATGTGACTGAGTACCAAAATTATAGTGAGGATGTTTTGTCGAGCTTTGATGAGTTAGATTTACTCTCCCCAGGCTACATATATGTTCATCAACAATTCAGTAACATAACTCACTCAATATTACCCCAATATCATCGAGAACAAATAGAATGCAAAAGTAATATCAATGCATGCAAGGTGTTTGATGAATAACCTGATAGCTACAAAGATGCAAATCCTCATGGTACATCCAGCAAGCCTAATGAACTTCCCAGTCCCCTCAATGATCTGGTAAATTTTGTCTCCCAAATTGTTATGGTAAATGGTTGTAATGTTGCTAAAAATGAAGACAAGGATGATGAAGAGGAAATTGTTACCATTAGAGACAAACCTGTAGAATTTGTTACTGCAAATACAGATAAGCCTTCATTATGGATTAATTCTACAGTATCTATTCCTTGTGACCTTGCCATGTTTGATATGCACAAAGTTCTAGATAATTGGAATCAATTATTTGTTGGGAACTTTGAGAAAGTCTTCCCTCTTGACTTTTGAGCTTGCCCAACGTTGGGATGGGACACCTTCTATTCCTTCCACTTACAGTTTTGCCAAGCATATAAACAGAGGTATAACTGATCATCTTTACGGACTTAGTCATGTTGCACTTATCTTCGCTTTGCTTCTACTTCCACCTGATGTCCTGATCAGTTTGGATTAGCGTTTCCATTTGATCTTCGCTCTAGTTTACAGACTATGTTCCTTAGAGTGACAAGAAATTTTGTATCTTGGTTCTTGATAAGTTCACTATGACAACCTTGTGGAGTCCTTGCAATTGGTTTGATACTGGATAAGATGCACGTCATGCTTATTTTTGGAGATGCCCATAGGAAATACATATGTAGCTTTAAGTCTAATCACAATGAACAGAATCTCTCCAACTTTACCATTAATTGCTCAAGTTTATTCAACAACTTGAGAATGGGTTGCTTGCAATTTGCTACTCGAAGTGCTGAAGAGCTACAACCTAGGTACTTTCTGGTATTTCATATCAATCAAAAGGGATGCTATATCATAGGTCTTACTGATATGTTATGCACAATTGCATACACTTATTCTCTGACTGAAGTGTGGGATATCAGACATCACATGCTTGTGAATCCCTACATTAGTAAAATAATTGAAAATAAAATTGATGGTGTGGATATAGCAGCATATTATTGTAGGCAGATAAAGGTGGCACTAATGATTCACTAGTTGAAGGATCAAATCGTTTGTGATTTCACTTGCGACCGACAACACAAGACCTGATATTGGTAACATTAGAACCTTTGAGTTCATATTCCATAATTACAGTTGGTCAAACCTTGTCCATTGAGTTCTCTGTTGGCTAAAGGTATAATGCATTCAAGGGGCTTTACATTGCAGGGAACGTATACCTACTAGTCCGATATGTAAGTTTTGATGTTAATCATGAAGATTATGTACAATGTGATGGTTGTTACAAAGAAACAGTGCCATATCAGACAAGTTATTCAATGCCATAGCGTTCTTTGTTATCTTTTAATTGTATGCACAATGAGAGGTACATTACAGTTTGTTATCCAGAGAAAATAGGGGTGAAGCTTCCTTGCCCTTTTGCTAATGTTTTTCAACAGTCTAACTTGGCTAAGCAAATGATTATTCTTAAGATTATTTTTAGAACTGCTGAATCTTTTTCCCTATCTGTTCGTTCGAACAATGGTCCAATTCGAGAAGGTGTGGAAATGCTAGGTATTCCAGGTTCTTCACCACTTTCAAGAATTGATTACCTGCCTCCAGGAGATGTCATCGAGAACCTGCAAGTGCCACTGTCTTTTATACGTTATCACATTGCCCAAAATTTACACAAAACAGATGTTTCGGTGTTCAGCTTTTCTTGGAAAATGTTTTATGAGAGTGTTATATTTTCCTCGTTGGTTTGGCTCCACTTGAACCTTGAGGACAAGGTTCTCAATACATGGGGGAGTATTGTTGTGAACGCAGATAGCCCAAAGACTGGCCAAACTGTTGGGCCTTACGCTAAACCACAAACAAGGCCAAGGATTAGATAGCCCAATAATAGATTTGCTTGGGATTCAGGTTGAGCAGAGATAAATGGTTGCCGTCTAGGATTTAGGAGGATTATGCATATTGTGAAGAAACTGACTCATCTCATCCTCTTTCTAGAATCTAATCTTCTCATCCCCATTCTTATCTTTATCCTTTGTTACTTGTTATTTTAATATTCTTCGTTGTAATTCAGTAGTGCAAGTGTTGACTTAGTAACTTGTCTTGGCTATCAGTGATTATATAATACTTACTATTTGTGTTGAGAATTTGGATTGTTACATCCCCTTTATCAAATTATCAACTAGATTGTCAAGATCCATTTATCTTATGAACTCTTTTACTAGGTTTTAAGACATCAATTTCTCTCTCTATGAAATCTTCCTCCTCGCAGTTGGATCAAATCTTTTCATAGAGAAATTGAAGTAAATCATAGCACAATCAATTATTTCCAACTTCTTCAACACTTAAGACCCTATTATCCCCTTCTGTACCCCTCTCTTTACTTTTACTTTTATTAAATAACTACTATATTTTAGCTCATCTTTTTCTGCCTAATGCTACATCATCAATTACATCAAGGTTAACAATCAAAATCCATCAATATTCCAAAACAAAAAAAAAATCTCAGCTAAGCACATACAGAAGAAATCAGCATCCTTAGATTTATTCGAATTCCTACACACACAACACCCAAAATAAACCAGAAGATGTACAATATTCAGCAAAATTGAAACAAAAGGAATATACACTCATATACGCAAGAGAAATAATAATTAAATGACGATAATCAAATCGGGAGCTACTGAAAAAGTAGGGCAAAAACTTACGAATTCCAATGGTTGCCAGAGAAGTTGCAGAAGAGGCCGGCCACAAGCAATTAAAAGCATGTGGTTAATACAGATCAGAACAAAAAAAAGAAGGAAAATGAGTATAACTGGTGACCGATCAGGTTCACAACAGTATTGGTTGAACCGAAATGGTGCTGCACACATAACAAACATGGGAGTTGGGAGAGCTAAATTGTCGTTTTTAATTTTATAAAAAGAAAAATATAGCTACTCTCTGATTAGGAGTAGTATAGAAAATTTCTTTATCTAATTTGATTTAAATTAGGAAAAGGTTGATTAATATAATAAATTTCTTTATCTAATTTGATTAATGAATTAAGAAGTGTTGATTAGTATTGCAATCCATTTCCAAAGGAATACTATGATTTAGAGATTTTATCATATCAAATTTACTTTTAATAGCAATAATTTAAATAAGAAATAAATTATGTCACTTTTAATGGTAATATATTTTACTATTACTATATAAGAAATATGAATAAGTAGTCAGCTCTCCATCAACGTGCCTTCTTGAGCTGCTTGTTTCATTTACTCCTTTATTATATGTGGTCCAGTCAAAATATTTCATGAATTTTGACATATCTGTTTCATCTACTTAATTATATTCCTTGAGTTGCTCCAACTTGATTTTACGATAGTGTCCCTACTAAATTATTTCTTCGGATGCTTCAATTGTGATTTTACAATATCACCCTAATCAATTATTTTAAGTCTAAATAATAAACAGCTTAAAAGTTAAAAAATACATAAAATATTTTATCAATGTCATTTAAATCGAGATCAGTAAATAGTAATCATTGGGTGTCTGCTTGAGTTGTCTGCTTCATCTCCTCCTTTATTATACGCGATCCAATCAAAATATTCCGTAGACTTTGACGTGTCTGCTTCAACTACTTAATTATATTCCTCAGCTACTCCAACTTGATTTTACGATAGTACCCTTAAGAAATTATTTCTTCAACTGTGATTTTACTATTTCGCCTAATCAATTATTTTAAGTCTAAATAATGAACAACTTGAAATTTAAAAAAATATATAAAATATTCTATCAATGTCATATAAATCGAGATAAAAAATAATAACACTGGCTTCCTCTTTTCTAGTAATTAATGAAATAGAGGAGGCTAAATAAACATGTTGGATTGAAATTTTTGTTTCATATTCTCTAAGTGGTGCTTATTATAATGAACTTACTTTATGAAGTGGTGAAACCTTAATTAAGTTGTATGATAGAGCAATAAATATTATTTTATTTTTAATTAAATATTTTAAGTTTTCTAAAAAAATAATATAAAATAAATTCAAAAGAATATGATAAAAAGATAGTCACTCAATAAAATAATCTAGACTAATTTTAAGATCCTATAAGGATAACCTAATTAATAATCTAACCATCTATAAGTGCTAACCTGTTCATATCTCATTTTAGATGAATTTTTCTCTTCTATCAAAGTTGAAATTAAAGCCGATTAGGATTGACCTTATTTTGAACGTTTTAAAATTAAAATAATTTTAAGTAATTTTTAAGTATTTGGTATATTAAAATTATTACTTATAGACACTTAACTATGAACATACCCCCTTTATTTTGCAATTCTCATAAAAAATGATTACTCACATATATGTTCATCATTTAATAAATAAATTTAATTTGCCCTTTTGTTGATGGACTCCTAAGGGTGTCAAAATAAGTTCAAATGTAGGTAAACAACCCAAAATTCTATGGGTTGGACTCAAGATAATTTTAATTGGGTTCAATTTCAATCCATTCAAGTTTTAACCCATATCAAAAGAATCCATTTCAAACTGTTCCAAGACTCTTTACTTGTAAATATTTTTTTATCTATTTTATATTTTCTATCATTTATCTATCAATTTGTAACTTTTTTATTTTTATTTTTGAGTTTAAATTCAAATTGTGATTATAATAAATAAATAATAATATGTGAGAATTATTAAGATTGAGTGGATCATGACCCAACCTGAATTTTAACCCATTTGAACCTAAGTCGTTTTGAGCCCAAAGTAAGTTTGGGCGAGTCATAACCCAACTCAGTTTCTATTTCAACCCATTTTAGCATTCTCAATTTCATCCCAACCCACCCGTTTGACACTCCTATGGACTCCTATTTACTAAAGTTAAAAATTATTCAGCTTCTTTTTAATTAAAAAAATTATTACATACTCTAAGAAAATTTTAAAAATACTTTATTATTTCTTGTTGTGTCACAATTTTTATTTTCTTTCGTGAAATTTGAATCGGGTTCATTTAGCTGAATTAAATCCTTATTATTATCTGAAAATAAATTTTGGAATAAGATTAGAGAAGAATATGCGAACATATTGTTGAGTTTGAAGTTTGATGTTCAATTAGAAAAAAGATTGGATGCCATTGTTTGTGGTTGATGTTGTTGTTGTCCAATAGTTGAACCGATTAGTTTGTTGGATGGTATTTGAGTCTGGCCATTTCTTTAATTTGTTGTGGAGCTTTGAATTTGAAAATGTGTTGATTAAATTAGTTTTATCATTTGAAACTAAATTCGAATTTGGTATATTCACTAAATCAATTGGTTATACATTATTTGAAAATGTGAATTGAAAACTACGAAATAACTATTCTTTCATTGGTGTTAAAATTCTTCACCTATAAACTTTAAATATCACTATTTAAAGTATTTCATATTTTGGGACAAAAAAAATGAACAATTAGTGACGAATTTTGAGTTGTACTTAATAATTTCGTAGCTAAATATCATATTTGTTGTAAAATATTTAACAATATTAAAATAAATAATTATCTTGAATGTATTTTTAAAAAAATAACTCTTGAAACTCTTTTTAATAATTTTAAAAAAAATATTTTTTTATAGAAAAGTTATAGCAGTGAACATGAATTGTATTTTATTTATATTTTACTTTTTTTAAAAGTACGGTGCCACATTATTTTATTTTTTTATTTTAAATGGTGACACCCCTTACGAAAAATCATGCGTACACCACTGCTTGTAACCATGAATAACCGTAGCCAAAGATTATTTTATATTTGACTATGAATTTTTTCATAGAAAATTGTTAAATAATTCAACTATAAATTTTAAATCATCGCTATTTAAACACTATATATTTTGTGACAAAATATATTGTCACTAAATCACAGGTAATTAGAGACGACAAAATGATCGTCATTGATTGCTTATATTATTAGTGACAAAAACTTACGTCACAATTAAATATAATTTTTTGTGGCTAAAGCTTACAACATTTAACTACGAACTCTACTTTGTCTCTATTGCAATAACTTATTTTTTGTGACGAAATCTTTTTGTGTCAAATAATTACTAATTTAAAGACAAATAATAAATTGTCACAAATTAAATATATTATTAGCGATAAAATAATGTGTCACTGATAACTTAAAATTCATCACTAATGATACTTCATAAATGGCGCCAAATTATTTTTTGGCAAAATTGTTTTTTAGATAAAACTTTGCTACGAATTTATATTTTTCGTCACTAAAAATACATTGCTCATGCATTTAAATACGAAATATAATTTTCATCACAAAAAGTGAATAATTAGTGACGAATTTTGTATCGTAGCTAAATATCATATTTGTTGTAGTGGGTCTTACAACCAAACCTCATCACTACTCATGAAAATGAAATAACTATCAAACTAAAATTGTATATCAAGTTACGAAAAAAAAAATTACTTAACAAAATATCTCTAGCCCAGATCCAACAATAAGATCATGGAGCATCTAATAGAGTGACATGAGTTTTACTATCAGGCATATAAACCCCAAGACAAAAATATAAGTTATACTAGATAGACCTGAAATAGTAGCCTCCATGAACAATGCGAAGGCTCACCTCAACAACAGAGTCTATGGGAACGAATTTGTCTACCACAAGTCTCACTCTCTGCAACAGTATCTGCATGACATGCAAGTAAGGAGTGAGCTATATATGATATAACTCAGTAAGATCCTCGACTCGCTACTTTAATATCCCTAAAACAAGAGTTATAAAATACATTTGCACAACGGATATAATATAAATAATACACACAAGAATATACTTCATGATATTATAAGGCTCAATAAGTTCAAACAAATGTTCACAAAGGTCACTACTTGTCTCAATTCAATTCACACTAAAAAAATTTCATAAACGACAGTGAAGGAGATCAGCCCATCACTCCGACAAGTCCATGACAGCATGTATAACACTCTAAAAGTATAATGCGGTAGTGTGTACAAAGCCCCTAACACATTATGGTAGCATAGATATGCCCCTAACATGTTACGGCAATAATGTATGCCCCTAATAACCATATCACAATAATGAAGAAGGGTATCCAACATCACACCACATATAACTTATAAAAATATTTGATATTTCTTCTCAAAAATAGCATATCTAGGGCTAATTAAAGAACACCAACTCTGTTGAGCGCATGCTTGTCCCAACACATGCACCAGACAGAGAAAAATATATTTTTCAAAGCATGTTTGAAAATCAAGCACTAAAGCTTAGAGTCTCACTTATCTTATTAATGACAAGTTCCACTACCTTGCACGCTTAGAACATCCACCAAAATAGCCCCCACTTGTCTCAATCTATAAAAAAATATTGATTATCGATATCAATTATATTATCAAACTCAAGTCTCCATATCCCTAACCTTCAACTGTAGAGTTAAACCTTAATACCCAATACCTTAGACTATAAATTAAAAGTAAATGTATTCTTAATCTCATTGTTAAAACTTAATTGCTGAAAATTCTCATACATACAGTTTCAACTAACAGGATCACACAATAACAAGAAAATACATGTACTCTATCACCCAAAACAGTGGTACAAAGATCAAGTTGCTTCTATGTATGAATTTCTCTGAATTCTCCTAAAAGAAGGGAACAAATCTGCCCAAAATTTGTTCCGCTGAAGCGCAACAGAGCAGGAAAAAAAAGGTCCTTTGTCCTTCTCTTTTTTCTTATTTTTGTTCTACTACATGACAGATTCATAAAAGGGATAGGCTATTTTTTTTCCTTTTAATAAAAATTATTAGTGGTTAAAATTACCAATTAGCCCTTCATTAAAAATAAGGGTTATTACAACTAATGAAATATTATTATATTTTATAAATAAATATAAAGTTTGCTTGAGCTATCTGCTTTTGCTCCTTTATTACATAGGACCCATAAAAATATTTCGTAAATTTTTTAATTAAATCTTTTTATGACAGGCGTTTATTGACGCACGTGCTTCAACTGTTTGATTATACTTTTTTAGTTGCTTCAACTATAATTTTACAATATTATCCCTAATAAGATATTTTTTCAACTGTTTCAACTATGATTTTACTATATCATCCCGATTAATTATTTTAAGTCGTATAATAATAAAATTAAAATAAAATAAATTTCTTTCTAAACTGGACAAATGAAATTAAATCTAATATATATAAGAGGAAGTTCCCTCTACTACAAAATCAATAAGAAACTTCTACATGGGCTAAGCAATGAGAATGACCTAAGCAAATGGGCTCCACATTTGTTTTCTAAGGGACATTTTTGTCATATTAACTGTTTGTCTATTATTTTATTATAATAATGAAATATTATTATGTTAAAGAATGAACGTTCACTAGTAAAATGGAAAGGAAAAATTTGTCAATAATGTATGTTATGGGCCAGCATCATAATGATGCATGTCTCTTTTCTTTACTATATATAGCCTTGTGGAGAGTAAGGAAAATTATGAATATAGAAGTGTAGAAACACATAAGAGAAATAATATCTCCCTCTCTCTCTTTCTTTAATATTATACTATTAGTTCCTTTCTCTCTCCCGTCCTTTTATATTTAGATTTAATATAGTAATATACTGTTATCAGTTTATAACATAGTAATATACTGTTATCAGTTCATAACACGTTATCAACACGAAACTCTGCCCACTTCAAAATATTTTAAACAGGTAAAAGGGTAAGAATTTCATTTTATTAAAATGTCTAACATTTCAAAAGTTGAATTTATTGTCCTTAATATTTCTGGAACTAATCATGGACACTAAATGCTGAACTACATTTAGAATCAATGGGTCTCCATTGAAGATGATAGTAAAGCATCTAATCAAGACCGTGCCAAAACTTTGATTTTTCTCTGCCACCATTTTGACGAGGGGTTAAAATTATAATATCTGACAATAAAAGTGAAGCATCTAGTCAAAACCGAGCTAAAGCTTTGATTTTTCTCCACCACCGTCTTAACGAGCAATTAAAATTACAATATATGACATAAAAGATCCCCTAAAATTGTGGAAGAATCTAAAAGAAAGATACGACCACCTGAAGTTGGTCATCTTTCCACAAGCACGTCATGATTAGTTAAATCTAAGATTATTAGATTTCAGAAATATAATTGAATATAATTCAATAATGTTCAGAATTATATCACATCTAAATTTATGTGGAGAAGAAATAACTGAACAAGATAAGCTTGAAAAGACATTCTCCACATTTTCCTCGTGAATATGCTCCTGCAGCAGCAATATCGCGGTATGAGGTTTACTAAATATTCTGAATTACTTTCCCACCTTCTTATTGCTGAAAGGCACAATGATTTATTAATGAAAATCATGATAGTCGGCCCGTTGGTTCTTCGCCACTACCTGAAGTGAATCAAGTGAATCATAACCAACGAGAAAGAAATCATGGCCTCAGAAGTGATCATGGCCATAGAAGATATCATGATAGTCATCTCGCATCGGGACATGACCAACAATATAAAAAGAAGGAAGAAAAGCAGAAGTTTTTCCAAAGAAAAATTCAGAAAGCATATGTCGTAGATGTGGAGGTAAAGGGCACTGGTCAAAGACATGCCGGTCATCTAAACGTCTTGTTCAGCTATATCAGGCATCATTAAAAAGAGCCAAAAATTCAGAGACAAACTTTTTGTCTGAAGATAATATAGAACTTATGCATTTGGATGTGATGAACTACTTAAATTTTCCAGAAGAAATTTAAATATTTGTGAAAATATAAACAATGATAAATCTGATAATGTTTAAAATAATTTCCTTTTTTTATGTGTGTGTTTATATTTTTATTACCCATGAAAATGATCATGTCTTTCTTAATATTATATTTGGCTGTTCATTAATACGCATGAGGCCTAAAATAAATATTTACTTTATTACTTTTCCTTTATATCCTGTCAAATAATAGCTAATTTTTACAATAATAATAATGTGACAAGTGACGCACTAATAATAGTAGAACCACTTTGAGCAATTATAATTAACAACCGACTTCTCTAAGATTGCTTATATTAATTACTTTTCTCTTTGAAGAATGAATATGTCTTATTTTTTATTTGGATCAATAATTAACTATGAAGATATTTGTGTAGTTGACAGTGGAACAACTCATGCAATTTTTAAGGACGAAAAATATTTTTCTACTTTACTTAGAAGAAAAGCAAATGTCACTACAATATCTGGTAATGCAAAAATAATTGAGGGCTCCAGAAGAGCTATTATATTTCTGCCTACGGGGACAAAAATTGTTATAGAAGATGCATTGTTCTCTTCTAAATCCCCTAGAAATCTGCTAAGTTTTAAAGATATCTGCAGAAATAGATATCATGTTGAGACACTAAATGAAATGAATATTGAATACCTTGGTATAACCAAGAGTGTCTCGGGACAGAAATATATTCTGAAAAAATTGCCGACTTTATTATCTGGCCTATATTATGCAGAAATTTAGGCCAGTAAAGCACATTCAATTACAAACCAGAAGTTTACTGATCTAAGAACTTTTGTGTTATGGCATGACCGAGTAGGTCATCCTGGATCAATAATAATGGAATGAATTCTTAAAAATTTCACTGGTCATCTGCTAAAGAACCTGAAAATGCTTACGAATGATGAATTTTCATGTGCTACTTGTTATTAAGGTAAATTAATTACCAGACCATTGACCCTGAAGGTCGGCATCGAATCCCCGAGATTTTTGAAACGTATACATGGGGACATATGTGGACCTATTCACCCACCTAGTGGAGTGTTTAGATATTTTATGGTCCTAATAGATACATCATCAAGATGGTCTTATGTGTGCCTTTTATCATCCCGCAACCTGGCGTTTGCGAGGCTACTAGCACAAATAATAAGATTAAGGGAACAATTCTCAGATTATCCAATTAAATCTATTCGTCTAGATAATGCTGAAGAATTTTTATCCCAAGCTTTTGATGATTACTGCATATCAATTAGGATAAATATTGAACATCCGGTAGTTCATGTTCATATTCAAAATGACCTTGCAGAGTCATTTATTAAGCGTCTATAATTGATAACTAGACCATTGCTTATGAAATCAAAATTACCCACTACCATGTTGGGTCATACTATCTTACATGCAACATCACTTGTACATCTCAGATAGGCTAATTATAATAAATATTCTCCATCACAATTAGTATTTGGTCATGAACCAAATATAGCTCATCTTCGAATTTTCGATTGTGCGGTATACGTGCCTGTAGTACCACCGCAACATACTAAGATGGGCCCTCAATGGAGGTTAGGTATATACGTTGGGTTTGACTCACCCTCCATAATTTGATACCTTGAACTATTGATATGAGATTTATTTATTGCTAGATTTGCAGATTGTCGATTTGATGAAATAATTCTTGTGCAATTAGGGGGAGAGAAAAAGGAACCCCAAAGAGAAAGAGAAATTGCATGAAAAGTCTCATTTCTATCTAATTTTGATCCACGAACACGCATCTGTGAATAGGAGGTGCAGAAGATCATCCACTTATCCACTTGCAAACAATAGCAAATCAAATGCCAGATGCATTTATTGATTTGAAACGGATAACTAAGTCACATATCCTTGCAGTGAATGTGCCTATTCGGATTGATGTCCCAAAGAGACCATCTGCTAGTATCACAACTTCTGAATCCCAACATGCCTGAAGCGTGGTAGACTAGTGGGTTCAAAGGATAAAAATCCTAGTGAGTTGAATTCACTCTCTAAGCGTGATGTATTTGGACATGTAGTCCAAACATCGGATAGTGTAAAACCTATTGGCTATAAATAAATTTTTGTGTGAAAGCGAAATGAGAGAAATGAAATTGTAAGATACAAAGCACGTCTTGTTGCACAAGGCTTCTCTCAAAGACTCGGTGTCAACTATGAAGAAACATATTCACCTGTTATGGATACAATAACTTTTTGATATCTCACTAGTTTAGCTGTACATGAAAATCTTGAAATACATCTAATGGATGTAGTTATAACTTACCTATATAGTTCACTTGATAGTGAAATTTACATGAAAATTTCAGAAGGATTTAAATTGTCTGAAACATGTAATAAATCTCGAGAAATATTCTCAGTCAAATTGCAAAGATCATTATATGGTTTGAAACAATCAGGACATATGTGGTACAATCACCTTAGTGAGTACTTGATAAATAAATGGATATATAAATGATGTCATTTATCCATGTGTTTTTATTAAGAAAATGGGATCAGAGTTTGTAATACTCGCTATTTATGTTAATGATATAAATCTCATTGGAACTTCTGAAAAGGTCCAAAAGGCAATTGGATATCTAAAGAAAGAATTTAAGATGAAAGATCTCGGAAAGACAAAACTTTATCTGGGTCTGCAAATTGAACATTTAGCAGATGAGATTTTTGTTCATCAATCTGCCTATATTGAGAAAATCTTAAAACGATTTCATATGTACAAAGCACATCCTTTAAGTACTTCAATGGTTGTTAGATCACTTGAAGCGAATAAAGATCCATTATGTCCTCCAGAAGAGGATGAAGAACTCCTTGGTCATAAAGTACCATATCTCAGTGCTATTAGAGCACTTATATATGCTGCTAACTCAACTAGACCTGATATAACATTTTCAATTAATTTGCTAGCAAGATACAGTTCTTCCCTAACACGAAAGCATTGGAACGATATTAACCATATTTTGCGATACCTGAAAGATACAATTGATATGGGTTTATTTTATACTAATAAAGGTTGTGCAGACCTTGTTGGTTATGCAGATGCAGGTTATTTATTAGATCCACATAAAGCTCGATCTCAAACAAGCTATCTGTTCACGTACGAAGAAACTGCTATATCATGGTAATCTACAAAGCAGTCCGTAGTTGCTACTTCTTCAAATTATGCTGAAATAATAGCAATTCATAAAGCAAGTAGAGAATGTGTGTGGTTGAAATCGATGATACATTCCATCCCAAGAGAAGTCTGGACTGAAAAATAATGTCAAAGTACGCACGGTCATATTTGAATATAATGTCGTGTGTACAACTCAGTTGAAAGGTGGCTTCATAAAAGGAGACAGAACGAAATACATTTCACCAAAATTATTCTACACACATGATCTTCAGAAGAAAGGTGATATTGATGTACAAAAAATTTGTTCGAGTGATAATCTTGCAGACTTATTCACTAAGGCGTTACCAATGTCAACATTCGAGAAGCTAAGATATAAGATTGGAATGCGTCGTCTGCAAAGTATCAAATGAAGCTTTCATCAGGGGAAGAAAATATGCACTGTACTGTTTTTTCCTTAGCCAAGGTTTTGACAAAGTTTTTAATAAGGCAGCTAATAATGCGTATTAAAGTTATCTAGAACCTTTCTTTTACATGGACAATTCAGGGGGAATGTTAAAGAATGAATGTCCACTAGTAAAATGGAAAGGAAAAGTTAGTCAATAATGTATGTTATGGGCCAGCATCATAATGATGCATATCTCTTTTCTTCATTATATATAGCCTTGTGGAGAGTAAGAAAAAATAATGAATACAGAAGTGTAGAAATATATAAGAGAAATAATATCTCCCTCTCTCTCTTTCTTTAATATTATACTACTCGCTCCTTTCTCTCTGCCTCGTCCTTTTATATTTAGATTTAATATAGTAATATACTGTTATCAGTTCATAACATATTATATTTTATAAATGAATATAAAGCCGTCTGCTTGAGTTTTCTACTTCTGCTCCTTTATTACATAGGACTCATAAAAAATTTTCGTAGACATTTTAATTAAATCTTTTTATGATAGTTGTTTATTGACGCGTATGCTTCAACTATTTGATTATATTTTTTTAGCTGGTTCAACTATGATTTTATAATATTACCCCTAATAAGACATTTTTTTAACTGTTTCAACTATAATTTTACAATATCATCCCGATTAATTATTTTAAGTAATGTTTATAATAAAATTAAGATAAAATAATTTTTTTAAATGGACAAATAAAATTAATAATAACTATTTTAATATCTTTCAATAATTATATTTGTGTAGAAAATGAAGTACTTTTTTAAAAAAAATATACTTCCTTAGTCCCATTTTATGTGACACTCTTTGACTTGACACGGTGTTTAAGAACAAAATGAAGTCTTTTAATTCTTGTGGTCTAAAATCAATTTTTAGATATTTGTATAGTTGAGAATTATTTCATTAAGGGTAAAAAAGGGATTTTAAAGTTAAATTGTTTCCAATTAGAGTAAGATGACATTTTTTTGGGACGAATCAAAAAGGAAAGGAGCCCACATAAAATGGGACAAAGAGAGTAAGATAAATAAATCAAAAAGTTTATGTATATTATTTGAAATGATGTAAAAAGTACAAGAATTGTCAATTTAAAATTTTGGTTCTTGAATTTTATCAGCATGCTTGTTTGAATTATCCGTTTCTACTCATTTATCATATAGGACCCATAAAAATATTTTGTGAACTTTTTAATTAAATTTTTTATAGTAGAACTGCTTAACTATATTTCTTTAGCTGCTTGAACTAAATCAATATTACCTCTAATAAAATATTTTTATGATTTCATTATGTCACATCGATC
>DF360926.1:3253-28012 GCA_000787875.1 Solanum virginianum | reverse complement strand
ATTATTTTAAATCATGTAAATAGTAAAATCAAGATAAAACAAGCTTCTTTTTAAATTGAAAAAATAAAATTAAATAACTATTTTAATATCTTTCAATGATTATATTTGTGTCAAAAAAAATTACTTCAAAAAAATTATTGTATAAATAAATTAAAAAGTTTATATATATTACTTAAAATGATGTAAAAAGTACTATAGCTCATAATAATTGTCAATTCAAAAGTTTGGTTCTTGAATTTTACTAGCGCCACATAAGTTGGAACCGCAAGAGTAACATACATTGTATAAAATTTAAGTAAAAACATACTATAAATTACAACAATTAATAATTTAACAAAAATATAAAAAAATTTGATTAACTGTCAAAATTTTATATGTGCAACACAAATTGAAACAAAATAAATATCATAAATTATTTAAAATTAACACAAAATATACTCGCAATATTTAACAATTTAATTTTTTTTAAATATATAAAAAATCTATCAGTGTCACATAAATCGAGATAAAAAATAATATGTATGAGCTTGTGTCTGATTAATTTTTTTAACCAAATTAAATATTATCTCCATTTTCATGAATTGTTCATATTTAATTTGGTAAAAAAAATTAAGAAAATTTATATATTCTATGATCTTAAATTAAAAATATGTCAAATTATTTGGCTAAAACATTTTTTGATCTTGTGGTAACATGTCATGAGAAAAGTTAAATTTTAAAAGTTATCAAAAAAAAAAAAAGAGAAAAATATTCTTTTTGAGATAAACTAAAAAAAAAAAAGATAAATAAATTAAACAAATAAAATATCATATTTCAAATTTAAATTTAATAAAAACAATCAAATATATTTAGGACCCAAGCAACACCTAGCTGCCTTTACCAGTATGTATAATATCTCCAAGATTCCAACCTACCAATTTTAATCCTATTCCTTTTTCATTCCAAACAACTCATGACTAATTTTATCCAAAAATATAGATTAAGCTGTTTTATTCATTTCAAATATATTTATGGGGATTAATTAATAATCAATTTTTACTTTGTTTCCACTATAGAAAAAAATTAACAACATACCCAATGGAATCCCACAGGTAGGGTCTGGAAAGGGTAAATGTATGCAGACCTTACTACGACCTCATAGAGATAGAGAGGTTATTTTCGAAAAACCCTCTTCTGAAAGAATCAAGCCCCATAAGTAGAGGATACTTGACATAGAAAAAAGGGACTAACGCATGCATTGCCACATAACTTCCTCCTCCAATTACAAAGAAGCAAGCTCTCGAAGAAATATGAAACAGATTCAAAAATGGTCTGATGAAAGTGCTCAATACAAAACAAACATCCACTTAACTGAGCTTGAACTACACTACCATATCCCCAAATACACACGCAGCACCTGGTCGGCAGAAAGTAGAAAGTCCTCTATGTTCCAACAAAATGTAAAGCTAACGCACAAAACATAAGGAGCAAATCTATCAAACACTAATTATAATACAAGAGCAAAATAGGGCAGATGCCTAATGCACCCACCTCCTCCTCTTGCTGTCATGATACAAATGAAAACAGTGGTTGCAGTAAAGAGCAACACAATCTGATTCAATCTACTCAAGCTTCAACTTTTGCCACCTTTCTCGGTTCTAATTGACCAGTTAGAGGGCACTGCATTTCTGTCCAACTAATTGGAACCATTGCACCACCTGCAAAAGTTTATCAACTACCTTTTAAGAACCTAAACTCTGCAACCTGAGGAAACACTGGAACATGTAATAAGTAATAAATAATGTCTTCCTATAAATAAATATACTAGCTTGTGCAACTAAACTAGCTCTGATATCAACTCAAATCACACCTCGGCATCTAACTTAGATGGAAATGCAAAGGTTTTCACACAACTATCCCCTCCATATGATGATGTGTTTTTGGATTCAAGTTTTCTGCAGACGAAGGAAAACCCTCAAGCTACACCCCTTCCCCCACAACTCAAGTGGAATTACTCTGGCGAGCGAGTTGGTGGTATGTGTTCTATTTATACTTAATATTCAGAACCAGTCAGTCGTGCTCTGAATCAAATTTAACAGCATCACAAAGTCAACCGAAAATGTTAAAGCAAAACAAAATAGTTGATGGAGCCTTACCAGCCGCACTTTCAGCAGATACAACACCCAGCTCATTTTTCGCAGTTGACAGATAATATGCTCGTGCATCTCCAAGTGATAGCTTTTCAAGAAAGAATACAACAAATTATACTCAAATAAGGAACAAGTCAACATGCTTTACAAACAATTTTAGTTCCAAGAAATCACAACAAAGATTCCCCAATATTACCAACGCTAAGTGCCAATGGCTCATAATGATTCTTTAGATCAAAGATGGACTAAACTGCAACCAGAGTCTTCTACTGTAACTTAACCAATTAACCTGCACTTAACACGTCTGCTGAATTTGGAATTTGACTCTTATACTCTTTGCATATTTTAATTTTTTACTTCAGTTGCCTGGACAATATTACTAGCTGTTTACAACCTTAGGCAACTTTCGGGGATTCGCACACACTCATAATTTTAATCCTTAGTCATAAAATTTAATAGGAGATTACCACCAATGCACGAACAATATCACCCGGGCGGAAGCACAAATGCATGTCGACTTTATCAATCTCAGTTGCTCTGACATCCTGTTGCCTGTTCATTCAGAAAGTTTCAGATTTTCTGTACCAATATCTTGCAGCATTGCGAGTCAACTAGCATGCATATAAAGCAACTCAACATGATAAAAGATGCAATTCTATAAGTCATATAGTAACTGAAAATTACAACTTAAAATTTAAGGCTTAATTCTGCGACTATTCAGTAAAATATGAACATAGTGATATTTGAAAATACCAACTGCTGTGATTCAACAAATAGATGTAGAACTGGAGATTGAAACCCCATATGAATTGCATGCACTAAGAATAACAAATATATGAGGGGTGTTAAAAGTGAAAAAAATAGTATTTAATGGTCAGCAATCTAAGAGCAGTTAGGCTTTATGGTGGATACATGACTAACCAAAGGAGTCATCTTTACTGGAAAGGGAAACAGCATAACAAACATCCTTACCTTCAATTATGTAATAACAAGAAAGAAATACATGCCGCTTGCTTTTACACAATTCACAGATAGATTAAACGGTTGATAGCTTCAAAAATATTAATTTAAGCGTTAAATTTACACCAATATCCACTGGACTACATTTTCCTATAATAGCTAACACTTCCATCAAAAATTTTAAGTTAAAAAAATTTATTCAAAATTTGTTAGCTTTTCTCCAAAAAAGAATTAAATCTTCTATTAAATCGTGCATCACGTGATATTTAGAGTATTTCAAATGTGATTGATCTGGCAGAGTGGACAAAAGAATTACTCAGACTCTATATTTCTGCTTAAATTTTCTTTATCCTCTACCTTTCTTTTCTTTTGACAAGTTTTATCCCCTTTGCTTTCAACACAAGATTATTGTGAAGGTATTAAGCATCAACTTTACCCTGACTGTAAAATTAATCCAACACAGCCTGACAAGGAAATTTCAGAGAAAGAATATCTATATTTTTTTATGATTTTTTCTTTTTTTTTTGGACAAAGGTAACAATTTTTTTATGAAAATTTTCAGAAACAGAATATCCCCTACACAAGTTAGAAACACAAACATATTGAACAGTATAACCATGTATTTATACGGTTTCCTGCTGCATTGTGGATGATTCTTGACCTGCAACATAATTTATCCAAATTTGAACTAAAAGATACAGGAGTCCATAAAAATAGCAGTAACTTTTTCTTTTGAGAAAGCAAAAATGAAAAAATAATAACAATAACAATAGTAACTTTATGATCTATGATTCATCACATGAAGACCATTTCCTAAGAAATCAATGCAACAATGTGCAATTCGGTCATTATAATTGTATGGAGTAGAGGTTTCAGATCAAAACATAGCGTGTGAATCATTTACAGCAAATCAATCATATTTTGCATGTTGTGACACTTAGAGTGGTTAGTAAGATTATATCGTGTAGAGAATTAGCATGAAAAAGTCAGTAGGCAAACTTAACCATGGTAAAATGATCTGCGTTAATATGGTTCATACTGTTAATAAGTTCATGAAGGGATGCAAGTACAAATACAAAGACCACATATTACATAGAGCATCCATTATACACCCTACCGATACCAGAACATGCCCTGATCTATCTCCTATCATAAAAGACCAAAGCAGAAATCGTCCTCTCAAAGAAGAAACTTATACTGCTAATACTATGTATTTTTCAGCCCAACTATCATCAGTACCTGGCATGAAATAAACACCACTACTATCTTGCCATTCTCATTTAACTTACCCCATAACCGTTGGTTAAAAAACAGTTATAAACCAGTGCATATTCTATATTCTTTATGTCTCATACTTCATTACAAGAGCAATTGTTTTGCCAAGTGAGGCCCTATATTACACCCCAGCAGAGTTCTGCATCCATTTTGTCCAAAACACTTGAAAAATGAAAAACCCTTGATGAAATCACACTTGAAGAGTTGCCCAAAAATTGCAATCATAATTTTCAACTGAAAAAGGAAGTCAAATTAACTAACCTAATAATGCCGGTGAATTTCTCATGCACAGATTTGGAATCAACACACACTATGTCTGCCGAAGCCGTTCTAGCCATCACCTTAGTAACCTGTCAAAAAAAGAGGCAAACTCATTGAAAAGAGAACTCGTCTAAAAAGTTCTGTAGAAAAAAGGAAGTCCACTACTTATATAAATCCAATTAAATTTAAAAGATATAGTTTTAACTTGTGAGAATGTGAGAAATATTGAAGAACAATATTATTGACTTATAGTTACATTAGTGCCTATGCGCCCAAGTGGGCCTGGATGAGGAAGTCAAAAAGCGTTTTTGGGAAGAGTTGGATGAGGTTGTGAGAGGTATACCTGTTACAGAAAAAATCTTCATTGGGGGAGATTTTAATGGGCATAACGGTGCAACTTCTAGTAGGTTTGAAGATGTCCATGGAGGCTTTGGTTTTGGGGAGAGGAATGGAGGAGGGACGTCTCTTTTGGATTTTGCCAGAGCCTTTGAGTTAGTTATTACTAACTCATGCTTCCCGAAGAGGAAGAATCACTTGATTACCTTCCGTAGTACGGTAGCTAAGACTCAGATTGATTACTTACTCATCCGGAAGGGCGACAGAAGCCTTTGCAAGGTTTGCAAGGTTATTACGAGTGAAAATATCTCCACTCAACATAGGCTCCTAGTGGACTTACAAATTAAGAGAAAAAAGAAGAAGGTTACTTATGCCCAACCGAGGATTAGATGGGGAGGCTTGACTCCTCTTTCTCGAGAGATGGGAGACAAGTTGAGTAGTTTAGGAGCTTGGGAGAGTAACGGAGATGTGAACAATATGTGGAACACTACTGCTGGTTGCATTAGAAAAGTAGCTACCGATGTATTAAGGGTTTTGAGAGGACTTTGGTGGACGTCAGAGTCATTGGTGGTGGAATGGAGAAGTTCAAAGCAAAGTGAAAGCCAAGAAGGTTGCTTATACGGAGTGGTTGGAGTGTAGGGATGAGGATGAAAAGTGAAGGTTAAAGGATATCTATAAGACGACGAAGACAGAAGCGAAGAAGCGGTGACGTGTGCTAAAACAACAGCATTTGAGCACCTATATGTGAAGCTAAGTGATAAAGACAAGGACAAGAGATAAGCTCGCAACTTGGACCAAGTGAAGTGCATTAAGAATGAGAAGGGTGAGGTGTTAGTGGATGAGACCTCCATTAAGCTAAGGTGGTAAGCCTACTTCCATAAGCTCCTAAACGAAAAAGGAGACAGAGATATTGAGCTGGGCGAGTTGTCACACTCCGATGGTCATCAAGATTTTGGTTATTGCAGGCGTTTTAGAGCTGAGGAGGTTAGATATGCTACTAGTAGAACGAAGAGAGGGAGGGCGATCAGTCCCCGATGAGATTCCGATGGATAATGGTCAAGGATGATATAGAGTGGTTGACTAGGCTGTTTAATGCCATATGAGGACTGCTAAGACACCCGATGAATGGAGGAGTACAATGGTCCCATTGTACAAGAACAAGGGTGATACTCAAAACTGTAACAATTACAGGGGTATCAAGTTGTTAAGCCACACTATGAAGATCTGGGAGAGAGTAGTGGAAATAAGGGTGAGAAAAGAAGTGTCTACTTCAGAGAATTAGTTCGGATTCATCTTGTTCGGAGATTACTGGAGAAATATAAGGAAAGAAAGAAGGACCTTCATATGGTGTTCATTGATCTCGAGAAGGCATATGACAAAGTTCCGAGGGATGTCCTATGGAGATGTCTAGAGATGAAGGGTGTTCCAATGGTGTATATTAGGGTGATAAAGGACATGTATGACGGAGCTAAAACTCAAGTAAGAACGGTGGAAGGAGACTCAGAGTATTTCCCTGTTGAGATGGAGCTTCATCAAGGATCTGTGTTGAGCCCATTTCTTTTTGCCTTAGTAATGGATGAACTGACACGGTCTATTCAGGAGGACATTCCATGGTGTACGTTATTTCAGATGACATAGTACTGATTGATGAAACTCGGGCTAAAGTTAACGACAGATTGGAGGTTTGGAGACACACTTTGGAATCTAAGGGGTTCAAACTGAGGGGGATCAAAACAGAATACTTGAAGTGCAAATTTAGTGTTGTAAGGGATAAAACAGTCTTTGATGTAAGCCTTGACACTCAATCCATTCCCAAGAGAGAAAGCTTTATATATCTTGGGTCCATTATCCAGAGCGATATTGACAATGATGTCACACACCGTATTAGGACAACATGGATGAAATGGAAGCTTGACTCCGGAGTTCTGTGTGATAAGAAGATACCACCTAAACATAAAGGTAAGTTTTACAGAACGGTGGTTAGACCGTCCTTGTTGTATGGGGTAGAGTGTTGGCCAATCAAGAACTCACATGTTCAAAAGATGCAGGTTGCGGAAATGAGGATGTTGAGATGGATGTGTGGACATACCAGGAGCGATAAAGTTAGGAATGAGACCATTCGGGAGAAGTTGGAGGTGGCTTCTGTGGCCGACAAGATGAGGGAAGCGAGATTGCGTTTGTTTGGACATGTGCAGAGACGAAGTATCGATGCTCCTGTTAGGAGGTGCGAAAGGTTGGAATTAGGTGTTACTCGGTGGGATATAGGCTGACCGAAAAAAATATTGGGGGGAGGTGATCAGACAAGATATAACGAAACTTCATTTCGCCGAGGACATGACCTTAGACAGAAAGAAGTGGAAATCGCGTATTAGGTTAGCAGGCTAATGGGTTAGCGAATATCTAGTATTTTCTGCTTATGGGGCTTGATTCTTGAGACGAGGGTTTCCCAGAAACCTCTTTATCTCTATGAGATAGTGGTAAGGTCTGCCTACATTTCACCCTCCCCAGACCCTACTTGTGGGATTATACTGGGTATGTGTTGTTGGTGGTGGGCATTTACATTACTACATAGAGACCCTATTTATAGATACTACAAGATAATCCAAGTTCAAGTAGGGACAACATACTATCATATTTCAATTCTAAATAGGATTATATATTCTTACCACACAAGCATTGGTTGTTAAGTGGTCGTCGATACCTTGACCTTTGCACCATAATTCAACCGAGGAAGCCCATGCTAAATAGTTGGAACTACCCATTAATGGTTTTGAAGTGATTATAGGATTTGAACTTCCTATTCCTGTACCCTTGGAGCCAAACATATTGATCCCAAAGCAGTTGGAACTACCCATTAATGGTTTTGAAGTGATTATAGGATTTGAACTTCCTATTCCTGTACCCTTGGAGCCAAACATATTGAACCCAAAGCACATCTTCTGAAATCAAACTTTTGTGGTCAAAAAACGAGGAAACCGATTGCAAGAATCCAAAATCCAATAAAAAAGGGAAAAAATAATGATGTCATCAGAAATTAGATTTGTCCATTAGAAACTGCTCAAAAAATAAAAAATATATGTGGTCTAGAAGCTAAGTGATAAAGACAAGGACAAGAGATAAGCTCGCAACTTGGACCAAGTGAAGTGCATTAAGAATGAGAAGGGTGAGGTGTTAGTGGATGAGACTCGGAATGCAGAGGCGATCTCACTGAGAAAAAAAAATTCAAAAATTAGCCGAAAACTGTCTGGAATCACTGAAAAAGTCGTCGTAAATTGCTTGAAATCGTCGGAACCCTAATTTCGACGATTGGATCTGGAAAAAAGTGATTGGGGTTTGGTAGGAATTACTGGCCGACCCCAGCAGAAGAAAAAAAGTCAAAAAAATTGACCGGAGAAGCCACACGAGCCGACGCGTGTCCTAGATCTCACCGGAAACTACCACCTTTGAGAAGCGCATGAGGGGCTGTTTTCTTGTGGTTCTGGTTGGATTTTGGTCGCACAAGCTTCCCAAGCCTAGTTATGGTGTTGGTTTTCGCACAACACCCACAGAAACGAAAGTGACACAAATCAGCCGATGCACAGTGACTTTTGTTTTCCTCACCGATGCTCTGATACCATGTAAGAAATATTAAAGAAAAATATTATTGACTTGGGTATTTACATTACTACATAGAGAGCCTATTTATAGATACTACAATATAATCCAAGTATACATAGAGAACCTATTCCAATTCTAAATAGGATTATATCTTCCTATTCCTATTCTAACATAACTAACCTAAAGAATCTACACCTGTATTATCAAAATCAAGAATGAGTTTAAGCAAAGAAAGGTAGCATAGATAAGTACCTAAGTTTTTTATTTCTTTTATAATACAGTCCTACCTGGATGAAACAAGAGCATATAGTACCAGTTTTATGATATTATTGTTAGCTTTTATGGCCCACGTATGTTGTTATTATTCATCTTGGTTTAATATTTAATTACTAACTAAATTTAAATGGATAATGTCTAGGGAAGTTATTAAACCGTCCACTACTCATGTTGGTGGAAGTTACTGTAACTTCCCACCATCATCCATTATGATTGGTGGAAGTTACTATAACTTCCCACCACCACCCACTACTTATTAGTGGGAAGTTGTGGGTATGTTCGTGGGAGATTATGGAATGATAATGGGTGGTTAAGGGGCATGATAGTGGGAAGTTATGGCGGTTAGTATGGGTATAAATTCCCCTACTCATGATGATGGAAAGTGGGATTGAAGTGAATGGTCCTCTCTCTGCCTATAAATACGGAAGATTACTGAAGTTTCCATCAACAGTCATTCTGAAAGAAATCAGTATAAGGTCAAGAGAGAGAAAAACTAATATCTAATCAAGAACAAGCAAAAGGCTTCCGCACAAGCAATCAAGTCAAGATCTTATGGCCTGTAAGAACAAGAAAAAGACTTCCGCTCAAGCAATCAAGTCAAGATCTGTTGGCTGATTCTGGTATGTTTTCTTGGCTGAACTAATGTGGTGATGTGTTTAATGTGAAAATCATATAGTTCTACAATCTTGAATTAATGATAGGATTACATGTTAGATTGTTTATGTTTGACAATCTGAATTACCGTTAATCCTTACATGTGGTATCAGCGCACGGTTGAAGAACAAGTGATTTTCCATTCTGATTATGTTTTCTTCAACTTTATGAGTCCTATTTATGAAATTCTAGGAATCATAATTACTGTTAGTTACGGATGTGTAGAAGTTTTAATACTTTTGTTATGTTAACTTGGAATTATATGTGAGATTTGTTAATCACCAAAGTGGTCTAATCTATGAATGGTTAATCTGTTAGTTACGAATGTGTTGAAGTTTTAATACTTCTATTAACTTGGAATTATATGTGAGATTTGTTAATACCAAAGTGGTCTAATCTCTGAATGGTTAATTCCAAAATAATGATTAACTTAATTCAATTATCCATTATTTTGATGCTTATAACTGATATAACACTTACATGGATAAATTGAAGTTTTTGGTCATAAGGCATTTATGAATCGCCCAAAGGTTGATTATTTGTTTTATAACCATTAACATGAATGTGATAATTTAGATATATTGTTAATGATATTTATTTATCCAAAGATAATGAATATTATTAATTGATATGTCAAAATTATCAAAAAATATTTATACTTAAGCATCATTACGTATAATGTTATATCTTATTACGCATCCAAAGGAGGACATTAATATACATTTAGGAGTTAATAAACCATCACTGAATCTAATAAGATAACTCAAAACATTACTGATGAGTATAGAATCATCATAAACTCATTACTGTCTGAGTATGGCCCTTTCCAAATGAACTACAACACCATGAAAGACAAATGAAATGTGCATGAATTGCATGGAATGTTGGTTCTAGAGGAAATAAGGCTCAAGAATCAAGGAACCCACTCCATCAACTATGTAAGTCATCAAGGAGCTAGAAAGAAAGGAAAGAAGCATGTTAAGGGAAAACAGAAACAACTTAATGTTAATGAGTCATTATCTCAAGTATGTAAGAAGGAACATAAGGATGATAAGTGTCATTTCTGTGGAAAACTTGGACACTTTCAGAAAGATTGCATGAAACATAAGGCATGGTTCGAGAAGAAAGGTAGGCCTTGTGCTTTTACATGTCTCGAATCAAACTTAACTGAAGTTCCTTATAATACTTGGTGGATTAACTCTGGTTGTACTGTTCATGTTTTTACTATGATGCAGGGATTCCTTACAACACAAATCATAAAGTAGAATGAAAGATTTGTGTTCATAGGGAATAGAGTGAAGTCTCCAGTTGAAGCTATTGGGACTTACCATTTGATTCTCAATGCTGGACATCACTTAGATTTGTTAGAAACTTGTTATGTATCTTCTCTTTTGAGAAGTTTAGTTTCTTTGTCTAAGTTAGATAAGATTGGATCCTCTTTTAATTTCGGTAATGGATGTTTTAGTTTGTTTAAGCATAATTGTCTCCTTGGTACTGGTACTCTTTGTGATAGCTTATACAAACTAAATCTTGATAATCTGTTTGCCGAATCACTCTTAACTTTGCATTATAATATTGCCACCAAACGACATTTGGTGAATGAACAATCTGCTTACTTGTGGCATAAACGTTTGGGTCACATATCCAAAGAAAGACTGGAAAGATTAGTTAAGAATGAAATCCTTCCATATTTGGATTTTACTGACCTTAACATTTGTGTGGATTGTATTAAAGGAAAACAAACAAAACACACAGAGAGGAGCCACAAGAAGCTAATTAGATCAGATAGAGGTGGTGCGTTTTATGGAAGATATGATGAAACTGGACAACACCCTGGTCCATTTGCTAAATTCCTTGAAAAGCATGGCATATGTGGTCAATACACAATGTTAGGCACACCATAATAAAATGGTGTGGCGAAAATGCGTAATTGTACATTAATGGATATGATTAGGAGTATGTTGAGTAATTCATCTCTACCTCTTTCTTTGTGGATGTATGCTTTAAAGACTGCCGTTTACTTACTAAATAGGGTTCCTAGTAAAGCAGTTCCAAAGACACCTTTTGAACTATGGACTGGTAGGAAACCTAGTTTGAGGTACCTGTATGTTTGGGGTTGTCTGGCAGAAATTAGAATTTATAATCCACAAGAAAAGAAATTGGATTCAAGAACAATCAGTGGTTTCTTCATTGGTCATCCAGAAAAATCAAAGGGGTATAGATTTTACTGTCCTAATCATAGTACGAGAATTGTTGAAACTGGAAATGCTAGGTTCATTGAGAATGGTGAAGTTAGTGGGAGTGAGGAACCACGTAATGTGGAAATTAAAGAAGTTGAGGTTCAAATTTCTCTACCTTATACTTCTTCTAGAGTTGTTCCTGAAGTTGTTGTACAATCTAATAGTCAACAAGAACAACAAATTGATGCTCCTACTAATCATGATGAAGCCATAATTGATGAACACACAGTAGATGAATCAGAAGAAGTAGCATTAAGGAGATCTCAAAGACAAAAGAGATCTGCTATTTCTGATGATTATTTGGTATATCTGCACGAGTAAGAAATTGACTTGGGAATTGATAATTATCCAGTCTCATTTTTACAAGCCATTGAAAGTGAAAATTCTGATAAATGGATAGAAGCTATGAAAGATTAGTTGAAGTTTATGGAACATAATGATGTTTGGGACCTTGTTGAATTACCTGAAGGTTGCAAAAGAGTTGGGTGTAAATGAGTCTTTAATACCAACCGAGATTCTACTGGCAACATTGAATGTCACAGGGCCAGACTTGTTGCCAAAGGTTTCACTCAGAAAGATGACATCGATTATAGGGAGACCTTTTCACCTGTCTCTAGAAAAGATTCACTCAGAATTATAATGGCTTTAGTAGTTCATTATGACTTAGAGTTGCATCAAATGGATGTGAGAACTACCTTTCTGAATGGGAATTTGGAGGAAGAAGTTTATATGAATCAACCTGAGGGGTTTTCTGTCAAAGGAAAGGAACACATGGTGTGTAAACTTAAGAAGTGAATATACATACTTAAACAAGCTTCCCGACAATGGTATCTTAAGTTTAATGAAACTATTGTCACCTTTGGATTTAAGGAAAGCATCGTTGGTCGGTGTATATATCTGAATGTCAGTGGGAGTAAGTTTATTATGTTAGTTCTGTATGTTGATGGCATCTTGCTTGCTACTAATGATCTTGTTTTATTGTACAGTACCAAGAAATCTCTCTCTGACAACTTTGTGACCTGATTACGTTCTTGGAGGGTCTCGTCCATATTTGGTTGAGATAGTTATATTTAGGATTATATCATTATTAAAAAAAAGTAGAGAAGATAACAGCATGAATCAGGCATCCTATGTGGTTGGGATAGAAATATTTCGGAATAGATCACAAAGATTGTTGGGATTGTCTCAAAAAGCCTGTATTAATAAAGTGTTAGAGAGATTTAGAATGGAAAAATGTTCATCCAGTCCCGTTCCAATTCAGAAAGGAGATAAATTTAGTCTCAATCAATATCCAAAGAATGATTGGAACATAAGCAAATGAATGATATTCCTTATGCATCAATTGTTGGGAGCCTAATGTATGCCCAAACATGTACCAGATCAGACATAAGTTTTGCTGTTGGGATGCTGGGGCGTTATCAAAGTAATCCAGGGATGGAAAGCTGCGAATAAGATGTTACGATACTTGCACGGAACAAAAGATCATATGCTCACTTATAGAAGATCTGATCATCTTAACGTGGTTGGATATTCAAATTCAGATTATGCTGGTTGTGTGGATACAAGAAAATCCACATTTGAATATTTGTTCCTATTAGCTGGAGGAGCAATTTCATGGAAGAGTGCGAAGCAGTCTATTATAGCTGCATCCACTATGGAAGCTGAGTTTGTGGCATGCTTTGAGGCCACAATTCAGGCTAATTGGCTGCGTAACTTTATTTCGGGACTTGGGCTAGTCGACAGTATTCTAAGCCGCTGAAACTTTACTGTGATAATACGGCAATAGTCTTCTTCTCTAAAAATGATAATTATGGATAACAATGAATGACTTTTTGTAAATATTTTATTATGTTTAAGCAATTGACACTTTGAGCTCAGTTATGTATGTTTCTGTTATTATTACCTGTTTTCTCTTGTGTATATTATGTTGAGAATGATGTTGACAGGTTTTAGTTTAGATAAAGATCTTCTAAACATTATTGTTGGACCATTATGGATTTAAAGGTTGTGCTGAGTAATATACTAATATTGTGTTATATGGAAGGAATTATGTCAAGGAAGGGATATATGACCGCCATGACTCGTATTAGTTGACTTATTCAAAACGACAAATGGTGTTGAATTTAGTAATGTTCACATAGTAATTGAAATGTTTATTAAACCATTAAGTTATTGATGTTACGTGTGCCAAGTGGGAGAATGTTAG
Organism: Solanum virginianum; assembly: GCA_000787875.1. NCBI lineage: Eukaryota > Viridiplantae > Streptophyta > Magnoliopsida > Solanales > Solanaceae > Solanum > Solanum virginianum. Next base: position 14,078 of record DF360926.1, on the reverse strand, counting down.
TTTTTATGGCCCACGTATGTTAATTTTATGGCTCACGTTAATATTCATCTTGGTTTAATATTTAAAAACTAACTAAATTCAAACGGATAATGTCTAGGGAAGTTATTAAACCGTCCACTACTCATGTTGGTGGAAGTTACTATACTAACTAAATTCAAAAGGATAATATCTAGGGAAGTTACTAAAGTGCCTACTACTCATGTTGGTGGAAGTTACTATAACTTCCCACCACTCTTATCCTAACTTCCCACCACCACCCACTACTTATGTTAGTGGGAAGTTGTGGGTATGTTAGTGGGAGATTATGGAATGATAATGGGTGGTTAAGGGGCATGATAGTGGGAAGTTATGGCGGTTAGTATGGGTATAACTTCCCCTACCCATGATGATGGAAAGTGGGATTAAAGTGACTGGTCCTCTATCTGCCTATAAATACTGAAGATTACTGAAGTTTCCATCAACAGTCATTCTGAAAGAAATCAGTATAAGATCAAGAGAGAGAAAAACTAATATCTAATCGAGAACAAGTAAAACGCTTCCGCACAAGCAATCAAGTCAAGATCTCATGGCCAATTCTGGTATGTTTTCTTGACTAAACTTATGCATAATGTGAAAATCATATAGTTCTAAGATCTTGAATTAATGATAGGATTACATGTTAGATTGTTTATGTTTGACAATCTGAATTACCGTTAATCCTTACAATTATTTCAAAAAGGGAACCTAAAGTTTTACAGTCTACAGTAAGTCTAAAAAGGAAAGTACTCACAGTTCTTTCTTTCTCTTTTCTGTTTACAATTTCTTATTTATTTTTTTTGTTGTTTACAATTATATAACAACAACAAACCTACTGTAATCCCACAAGCAGGGTTTGGAGAGGGTGAGATATACGCAGGCCTTACCCTCTTTTTGTGGGTTAGGGAGGTTGATTTTGATAGATCCTCAACTCAAAAGAGAAGTTTTTCGAAGTAAGGTTGCAAGGAACGTTACAAAGAATAGAAAGATACCCAGTAGATGAAGTAACATATAGTAATACACATCGAAGAATAAGAAACTACACGACTACGAAATACTACTACTAATAGGGAGGAGCTAGTCTCTGCCTCTCCCACATAAAGTATGACACCACTCAACTACCTACTACCTTACTACCTGAATTCTTGACCCCATTACCTTCTTACAGGGTCTCGTCCACAGTTGGTTGAAGTTATTTTACAATTATATAATTATTAAAAAAAAGTAGAGAAGATAACAGCATGAATCATAATATCAAATCATAATTTTCCACTTTCATGGAATTCACCAGAAGAACAAAAAACAAAGTTACCCAAAATAAACTACGATTGACAAAAAGTGATACAACTAGTAAAGTCCTCAGCAATTTATTTCTTTTTTTGATAGTTCATAAATTGCTTGGCAATTTAGAAAAGAAAAACAAAAAAATTAGGAGCCGCTAAAGCACATAAGTTCACCCAATGGCAAAGAGAAGGAAAAAGAAAAATGCCACAGCTACCTTGCACCACACATCTGACACCTCTAGGTTAAAATTTTTAAAGAGAAAAACATGAAATGTATCATATAATAGCTGTATTTGGATAAACTTAATCTTTGAGACAAGAAACAATGTTGCCTATGGACAATGTCTTACACTCGGGCAGTAACTGATAGAGAGAGTGATGATTGTGTCATCATACTCAACAAAGAGTTATCAAATTCAGGTCATCATACGCTAACACAGAATCTTCATGAAACTATCATTATATCATCTTAACCAAGAAAACTCACTCTAGCAAAAACAATGGAACCAGGCTGAGGAACTGCTCCGTGGGCTTTATGACCAGTAACTTCGACTGTTGATCTCTGATGAAGATTGACAAATGGAGAAAAAGATATTTAAAGAAACAGAAAGTGATGAAACACAGGATTATCAGAAACAATTGGATATAGATCAATGTACCAAAGAAAAATCTCATGACTGCACATGCTCATGCATGACAGCTCTTAAGAATCTGCTACAATTATCCATCTCACAGCATTGTAACTAAATCAAACAATGAAGTTCTTTGATCAGGCTATGTATGAAGCAAAATATCCGGTGAAAATTGGAGTATAATGCCTTCTTTCTTTTCTTTTTGGATCAAACCATTCCAGAATGCCTTTCTTTGCTAATTCATTAGCGTTTAAGGCATTTGACCCGTTCAAGAAAATTCCAATTGACACCAAAGGGCGTGGCTCAATGATCTATAAAGTGGGTTGAGAACCATTATGTCTCAAGTTCAATCCCAACAGAAACAAAAAACACTGGCGATTTCTTCTCGCCTATGACATGATAGACAGAGTTACAAACTGGTCTGGATACCACAGTTATTAAGAAAATCCCAATTGACAAAAGAAAAAAGCTGCAAGTTGAAAACACAAATAGCAAAAGAAAACTCAAAAAATATCCCTACTATATGCTAGGATGGAACATAAATATCCCATTCACATAAAAGAAATTATAGCTCAATTAATAGCCGTCCCTTTTGCAACTTGGCATGCGAGAAAAAGAGGAATCAGATAATCTCCATTTCTTTCTTTTATATTGTGTGAGTGGCACCACGACTTCAGCAGTGAAGAACAATTGTCGAGAAGAAGGAAAGGAAAACCTTTCTCACAAAACTCATTCAATGTATTGGTTTTTAGCATTAGCCTAGTAAAAAACCAGTCAAACTGTACCATGAACACCTCTATAGACATTAAAAGACTGCAAAACAGTAAGATTGAGAGAGGAACAAAACCTGGTCAACAGAGTCGGAAGGCGGAGGTATAAGAGAACGGAATCCAGTGAGAGAGGCGTAAACGGTGCCATTCTCGGTTGATACATAGGCCCCCTTGCCGGCTTTCAGCTGTGAGGCTTTACCTAATACTTGTCCTGGCGTCACCAACTCTTGGGTATCAGCTTCCATTGACATCCTCATTCTCTACCAACGGCTACTCCTCTCAACAAGAACTTTGTTTGGGGCTTTTCGCAGTGTTGGTTCTCGGAATTAAGGGTGTTTGCACTAGCTTATTTGGACCATTATTAATACACAATGTTTAATATAAAATTGTTAAAATAACCTATTATCTTTGGATTTGGATTCAAAGTCATCTATATTCTTTTACTTGGAGTATTAATAGTATACAATATTTATTACAGTGGTGTACTTTTGATCATTCTCTAAATTTTTTGTTAAATTTTAATAAAATTTCTTTGACTTTGAATGCAAAATATCATTTTCCAATAACCTAGAAAATATGATAAAGTTATTAATAACCAATAAATTTTACAAATTTTTCATACCAATGTATCCATATTTTGAAGATATAAATTTTTTACCATTTATTAAATTTGATCTTGTATTTGATTTGAAGATATAAAATTGAATTTAATTTTGTATTTGGTTTGCAGATTAACATACTACATCGTTTTGCTAAATCTGTTTATTAGGAATATTCGATTTAAACTTCATCAATTCAGTAAAATTGATTTATAAAATAGTAAGAAATGATTATGAAGCAATATAATAATGATTCGCGAAACTTTAATGAGGAGAGAAACAAAGGAGTGAAATGCATCTTCAAGGGAATATATCAAACTTTTTATAAGTCAATCTACTCCTTATTGCTGATTTTAAGCATTACTATGCTATTGAATTAATTTGATCACACTGAAGAGCTTGGTGAAGATAAATAACAATCATGAATGTAGAGATTTTGTTTGAGGCAGTGAGCCAAGCGTTTCTTTTAGCATATGGACATACTGGTGTGAAAAAATTTACAACATTTATTGGTTGTTAATAACTTTTATCATGTTTTTTAGGTCACTAGAAAATGGTATTTTGCATTCAAAGCCAAAAATATTCTATTAAAATTAACAAAAAATTTGGAGGATGACCAAAAGTGCACCACTGTAGTAAACATTGTGTACTATTAGTGCTCCAAGCAAAAGAACATGAATGACTTTGAGTCCAAACCCAAAGATAATAAACTATTTTAGTCCTTTTCTCATAAACATTGTGTACTATTAGTGTTCCAAGTAAAAGAACATGGATGACTTTAAGTCCAAGCCCAAAGATAATGGACTATTTTAGTCCTTTTCTCCTTATTATTAGGTGGCTTGGGTTTTGAATGAAAAAGTTAGAAAAGTATTTCTAAGTATTTATTTTTTGGGCCAAAAAATTTTTAAAATAACTGAAAGGTTAATAGTAGGATATCTCCTATTTTTTACTTTTAATTGTGACTTATAAATTACTTTTTATTAGCTTATTCAAATAGACACTAATTTTATTTATGTCATACTAAAAAACTAAATAATATAGAAGAATGACATCAACGTCAATCACATTCAACTCAACTAAGTCAGTCGGGATATCTCTATGATAGACGAAAATGGTACCATCCCTATAGATTCGCTCAACAAGGCAGACTTATTACTGGGAGTAGAAATACTAAAAGACTAACTTAATAGTCACCTATGGGTTATAAAAGGCAATGTCCTATTCGAATCAAGTAAAGCATGAATATCAAGGGAAAGGACTCGAAGCATACCATGTCAATATTAGGTGAGTACTCTTTGTTTTGGCAACTAGACATAGCATAGAGACGGTTTGAACCTCCATTTGTCCCAATAGTATTACCTCCTGATTACCTCAAACTGGTGCTGTTGCCCAAGAAGATTAGGCTTTGTTATCCCACTTCGGATACTTATACTGAATATGACCTACGTAAACACACTTGTAGTAAACATTAGTACCCTCATGGTACTGTAACACCTGATAAAATTACTAAAATACCACTAGAGGAGAGATGTGCGCATAATGCGTCTTTCCATGCTCCAATAGCAAATTCGAGGCCGGATGCGCGATCAATATGAAAAATTGAGTGGGAAAATAATCTCAGTTGATTTTTAGAGCAACTGAATTAAAAGATAATTTTTTGATGAGAAAACAAATTCTAGTAAGAGTGCATAACAGGTGTGCACATGCACCTGCCGTAGACTCACACTTAGTTTTGGGCCAAATATTTTCTATAGGGTTAGAAAAGTTGATTGAAGAATTTTTGGCAAAAAACTCCAAAAATGGGACAAGTCTGTGTCGTAGACCCTTGTTCCCGAGGCGAACTTTTTTTCCAGCTTCGTGAGGGTTTTCAACCCCTCCTAACTTAAAACACGATCTAAATGGGTCATTTTGAGCGTAAAAATAATTTTTATCCCAATTCTAAGTCCTTTTCTAAGTTTTAACCAAGACTAGGGCTAAAGAGAAGAGAAGAGAAGAAGAACGTAAATTTGAGGAGTTTGAGGAGAGTTCTTTGAGAATTGATTCTCAAAAAGCTTCACACCAGGTATGTAAGGCTAAACAAAAGCATAGAATTGTTCTTTCATGTGCCCCATTGATGGTAATAGAAGAGTTGAGAGTCTAATGAGTCTACATACATGATTCTTGAATATTTGCTTGAAAATTATATACACATTACATTTATTTTCATATGTTGATGATCATCATAAACTTGATTACCTGAATTAAATACTTTTCATGAGTTATTGTATAACCCTATATGTATTTTGTGAAAGCATGCATAAATGTACCTAGGGATGACGTCTAGAGCCTTGCCTTGAGTATATTGATTGTAATTCTGATGTGAGTATGAGGTTGAGTTGATTGAGCTTGATGATCCCATGAGTATTCACAAATGAGTTCTAGAGTCTTGTCTAAATGACTTACTCTTAATGATTGATTTGAGTCCTTGAGTTATTAAATGAGCACTCAGTTGATGAGTTGATTGAGATCTTAGGCCGAAAGACCCCGTTGAGTTGAGTTAATGAGATGATGAGAGTCTCTATGAGACTAATTGAGATGATGAGTGCCTCCACGAGGCTAATTGAGATAATTGATTGAGTTGAAGAGTTTTATGAGCATTGAGTCTTGGGAGGAGTATCGAGCACTGAAATGAGTAAGAGTAAGTCTCACTCACACTCATTAACTCGTCGCAAAGCATAGTAAGTCTCACTCATACTCATTAACTCGTCGCAAAGCGTAGGTGAGGATTAGAACCATTACATTGAGGTTCCCTCTTGAGTTAAAGTCCCCGAAAGCAATAGAGAACTTATTGAGGCTAGATCCCTAGTGGATCTGATTCGTTCTTTACCTAAAAAGTAGGGAAAGACTATGACAATATCAGTGGAATTGTTGTACACTCACTGTCTTATAGGTGATTATTGTCGGATAATAGAAATTCTCAGATAGTTCTATCCTTTAGTACTCTAAGATGAGTTGAGTTGAGTTGAGCTGGGTTGAGTTCCATTGAGTTGAGTGGAGTTTATTGATGAGATTTGATTGGTTTATGGTTCACTTGTCTATTCTTTATTCTTGCTTTAGATAGGCATTTGACATTTTGATTGAGTATTTTCTGAGTTGATGTTATTTCTATATTATTCTATTTGTTTCTCTTTCATTCAGCCATTTTACATATTCGTACATTCCATGTACTGATGTCCCCTTTGGACTGCATCATTTTATGATGCAGAGGCAGGTATTAGAGATCGTTAATAGGTGTGTTGTTGAGGATCTTTGCATTTAGTTGAGTTGGTGAGCCTCCTTTACTTTGGAGGATCATTGCTTTATTTTCATCTAGCTTTTTAGAGTTAGACTTGAGTTAGCTTTACTTTTGATTTGAGGTAGTGATGGGTCTGTCATTGGCACCATTTGATAGTGATAGATGCTTCGTAGACTAGAGTTGAGTTATTGATGTTGAGATTCTGTTGAGCTAGTTTTTTTCGTACTAGCTTCTTTATTTAATATGTTTCTTGAGACATTAGATTTGGCCATTGTTGTCTTTAGTCTTTCGCTAATTTTATAGAGTTTATTGAATGAATAAATGTTATGAGGCCAAGTGGTTCTCTTGGGGACTAGCAATAGTCTCTGAGTGTCGGCTATGTCTATGGTACCCTCTCGGGGCGTGACGAACTTGGTATCAGAGCACAGAGTTCAAGTGTTCTTGGGAGTCTATTTAGTCGTGTCTAGTAGAGTCTTGTTTATGGGTGTGTTATGCATCACACTTTATAAGCAGGAGGCTATATGATATTATGAATGGTTACGCTTCTTTCATGATCTGATTCATGTGATAGAGTTAAACCTCTATGAAAACTTTCTTCTAATTTGTGCTCTACGCGTTGTGGAATTGTAGTCATGCCTCCTAGAAGAGCTGTTAGGGGTATAGGGTGTCTTGCTAGGTCGATTGTTATCCCACCTGAGCCTTAAGGACATGAGGAGGCCGTGGATCTAGCTATCCCTGTTTAGGAGCCCCTATAAGCTGAGGTTTCAAATGTTGAGCTTTGCTAGGCTATCGAAATTTTAGCCTTGGCTGTCACTTCATCTGCTGTGAGGCAAGGAGGGGGTATACAGGTTGCATAGGACACATCTAGAGTTCGAGAATTTTTTAGGATGAATCCACCTGAGTTCACAGGGTTTGCATCTAATGAGGATCTTGAGAACTATTTGGAGGAGCTTCAGAAGGTGTTTCAGGTGATGCATATGGCTGATGTTGATAGAGTTGAACTGGCTACCTACTAGCTCAAGGGTTTGGCCAGGCTATGGTTTGATCAATGGAAGAAGGGTAGAGGAGAGGAAGCCCCATTGCTGACTTGGGCAGTGTTTGAGGAAGCTTTCTTGGGGTGTTTCTTTCCAAGAGAATGGAGGGAGGCCAAGGTATGAGAGTTTTTGAATTTAAAATAGGGCTCTATGTCTATGTAAGATTATGGGCTAAAGTTCACTCAGCTATCTCACTATGCTCTGGATATGGTTGCTGACATGAGAGGGAGAATAAGGATGTATGTTGATGGGTTGAACAAAGGGACAAAGAAATATGGGAGGGGAGCTATGCTTGTGAGCGATATGTACATCGAGAGGTTGATGACTTATGTGCAACAAGCTGATAAGGAAAGACAACATGACAGGGAAGAGTTCAGAAATAAGAGGGCCAAAACATCCAGCCATAAGGTTGGAAAGAGAGGTAATGGTAATATATTCTAGTTAGGGCTAGCACTATCATCTGTTAGTGTGCCTACGCGCAGAAAGTAGGAATGATTAGAGGTTTTAGAACTTTGGAGCCCAGGGGTCTCAGTCATAGGCTAGTGTGGCTCAAGGTTCATAGGGTAAGCCACCATGTGGTAAGTGTGGCAGATTGCACTTGGGTAGTTGTCGTTAGGGGAGTGATGCATGTTTCAAGTGTTGCCAAGTGGGTCACTATCAGAGAGAGAGAGAGAGAGATTGTCCAAAGTTGGCTAATCGGGCTCAATCTTTTGCACTAGCCCCACTAGCCTAGAGGAACTCAGAAAGGTACTGCTTCAGGCACAATTGGAGCTACAAACTATTTGTGTGCCATGGGTAGTTGCCATGATCAGGAGAACTCCCTAGATGTTGTAACGGGTATGATTCGAGTTTTTACTCTTGATTGTTATATTTTGATGGATCCTGTTTCCACATTGTCTTTTGTAACTCCTTATCTGGCTAGTAGATTTGATAGAACCCCAACCTTGAGAGTCTTCTTGAACCCTTTGATGTTTCTATTCTAGTGGGTGAGTCTATTTTAGCTGAGAGAATCTATAGAGGTTGTGTAGTGTCCATTTATCATAATGATACTCTTGTTGATTTGGTTGAGTTAGAGATGATTGATTTTGATGTGATCCTTGGCATGGATTGGCTCCATGCCTGTTATGCCTTCATTGATTGTTGAGCCTGAATCGTTAAGTTCCAATTCTTGAATGAACTGGTTCTAGAGTGGAAGGGTGATTTTGTTGCACCTAAGAGAAAGTTTATCTCCTACCTTAGGGCTAGAAAGCTAATTTCCATAGGTTGTGTCTATCACTTCGTGTGAGTTAAGTCTGATGATGTTGAGTCTTCTACTCTTGAGTCAGTTTTAGTTTTGAATGAGTTTCCTGAAGTTTTTCCTGATGATTTTCCTGGAGTCCTTCCTTATAGGGAGATTGACTTTGGGATTGATGTTCTTTTCTGATACCCATCCTATCTTAATTTCACCTTATAGGATGCCCTCTATTGAGTTGAAAGTAGTTAAAAGAGCAGTTGAGAGATTTGTTAGAGAAGGGCTTTATTAGGCTGAGTGTTTCTCCTTGGGGTGCTTCTGTCCTATTTGTACGAAAGAAAGATGGGTCTCTCAGAATGTGTATCGATTATAAGCAATGTGATTGACAAAGGTCACGATAAAGAATAGATATCCTCTCCCCAGGATAGATGATTTGTTTGACCTACTTCATGGTGCCTCTTGTTTCTAAGAGATTGACCTCAGATCTGGCTAGCATCAGTTGAAATTGAGGGAATGTGATATTCCATAGATAGCCTTTAGGATTAGATATGGCCTTTTTGTGTTCTTGGTCATGTCCTTTGGGTTGACGAATGTACTTGTAGTCTTCATGGACTTGATGAATAGGGTGTTTAGATAATATCTTGATATGTTTGTGATCTTGTTCATCAATGATATTTTGGTGTATTCGAGAGATGAGGAGGAGCATGCTAATCACCTTAGAGTTGTCCTTCAAACTCTTACGGATCATGAGTTGTATGTAACGTTCTCGAAATGTGAGTTTTGGCTTAAGTCAGTGGCTTTTCTATGCCATATTATTTCTGGTGATGGTATTTGAGTAGATGCCTAAAAGATTGAAGTGGTTAAGAACTTGCCTAGACTGACCTCTCCTGCTAACATAAGAAGTTTCTTGTGGGTTGGTAGGTTATTACCGCAGATTTGTTGATGGATTTTCTTCCTTATCCATTCCATTCACTAAATTGACTCAGAAGAATGTTAAGTTTTAGTGGTCTGATGAATGTGAGAGGAGTTTTTGAGAGTTGAAGACTAGATTTACTACTGCACCAGTTTTAACTTTGTCCCATTGGGTAGAGGACTTTGTGATATGTTGTGATGTGTCAAGAGTTTGATTGGGTTGTGTGTTGATTCAGATAGGGAAAGTTTTAGCTTATGCTTCTAGACAACTTAAGGTTCATGAGAGGAATTATCCAACCTATGATCTTGAGTTGGCAGTGGTGGTGTTTTCACTTATAATCTGGTGCCATTATTTATATGGAGTGCATGTGAGATGTGTTCACTGACCATAAGAGCTTGCAGTATGTCTTTAGTTAGAAAGTGCTTGACCTGCAATAGATGAGATGGTTGGAGTTGCTCAAGTATTATGACATGATCATTCTCTACCACTTAGTTAAAGCTAACGTTGTTGCTGATGCTCTTAGCAGGTTGTCAATGGTTCGCATGACCCATGTTGAGGAGGGAAAGAAGGAGTTAGTTAAGGAAGTGTATTGATTGGCTCGATTGGGAGTTGAGCTTGAAGGGAATGATGAGGGAGGAGTTAATGTTTAGACTAGGTTTTGTTTCATCTTTAGTGCCGTTGAGGCTGACTGGCACGCATTGCCGATAAGGTCCTGGAGATCCTACTTTAATTGTATGCTTTCTGTCCGCAATATAATGAATTTGATGTTCAACTTACCTTCAAAGGGGAAGATAGCAGTGTTGAGATACCAGGAAAAGTATATGATTAGGGCGTTGGGGCCAGACTGTTGATGGGGTTCAAAATGTGCTCATGGTTGAATTTCCATAGCTCTAGATATTCATTCTTCCTAGCTCTACCAAGATATACCATGACTTGAGGGTCGTGATAGACCCCGCCTCAACCAACTGTCCTATACAAGTATTTGTACTCTAGACATGCAATGTTCCATGGCAACTTTGAGCTTAGTGACTAAAGTTTTATACCTTGTTTGTATCTCGCATTAAAGGGCGTTAT
>DF360927.1:14721-37571 GCA_000787875.1 Solanum virginianum | reverse complement strand
GAGTATTGTCTTGTGATCTTGATTGGACTTAGTTGAGGTGTTGGAGGTCTTGGGGTGGTTTGACCACTTGCATAGCATGTTTCGAATGAGTGTAGAACCCGTAAGGTTGTAATATGATGGTTAAAGATAGAAGATCTATTTGGTCAACTACAATGGGTTAGTCACTTCTCTAAGATTGATCTTTTGTTTGGGTTCGTCCCTAAGTGAGGATGAAGGTAGGGGATATCCCTAGATGTCTTTTTGGATTAGGAGCGTGAGCATTATTAGTATTGATAGAGTTGTTGGTTGACTTATGCACTGGTGGTGATTGTGAGTTTCTTGATTAGGGTCTTAAAACTCTACCTTGGTATGTTGTGGTGACCTTTAGTAATGAAGTATTGATTTATTTAGAGCTTGTGAATCATTTGGAGATAATGTTAAAAGTCTTGGGGAATGAGAGATTGTTTGGTAAATATGATAGATTTGCATTGTGGATAGCAAGAAGGTGGTTAGAATTCTTTAAGGATTATGAATGAGTGTGCATTATTTTTCACCGATAAGGTTAATATTGTAGACGATGCTCTAGGTAGCCTTGCATGTGTTCTTGATGGTGGCAAAGAGGAGAATAGTAGGGTCCATCGGTTGGTTAGATAGGAAGTTAGGTTGAGGAAAGTTGAGAATGGTAGTGTAGTTTTTTGGTGGTTCTATCTTATTTGGTTGAGGAGGTCTAGTTTAAGCAAGTCCTTGATTCTGCCTTATTAGAGTTGGAAGTTTTGGGTGAGAGGACGATAGAGTAGAGGTTGTCTCCCAAGGGGGAGATGGTGGCTTTGGTACAGAGTAGGTTAGGTGAATCTATGGTTAACACTTGAGTTGAGGATTATGATTCCTTATAGAGTATATAGGGAAGTTGGTAAGGTTGCATATGTTTGGGGATTTGCCTATGGATGTAGATATGGTATGCCCGGTTCTTCATGCTTCCAAGTGGATAAGATGTGTTGGTGACTCAAGTGCTATGACACTCTTTAAATTGTGGGTGATATGGAGGACAAGTTGTCTTAAGATAAGGTCTCGGTGGAGGTGTTGGATGGATGAGCGGAGAAGTTGATTGATAATGATGCAGTGTTCTTCAAGGCACTTTCAGAAGAGTTGTCTATTCGTATGTGTCTCTTAGAGAGCTGGAGCAGGCATGGAGTGTCTCTTTCATTCTATTCAAGATTATGATAACACATCAATTCCTTTTATGATTCCCAGTCTCATATTTCAGTCCTATGTAATTCATATGCATTCATGTTTAAGTAGGCAAATTTATGATGATTTTACACTTATGTTGAGATTTTGAAAATGGTGTTTGAAAATTAACATTGTATTTTTATTGGGGCTGATTTGTTCATGATTACTTTTCTCCTGTACGTTTCATTGACATTTGGGGATGAAGGTTCCCATGGGGGAGATATTGTAATGACCCCAAAAAGTACCCAAAAATGTGTCTTGGAAGTGTTCGGAATCGTAGTTTCCATGTATCTCAGAATCCGTGTGTTATTTCAAATATTTGACTTCATAATCTTGTTTAAGGGGTCAAATGAAATCAGAAATGGGTCTAACCCAAATTTTAGAGCAACTATATCAAAATTCAAAAATTATAAAAAAATGCTATTTATGAGGGTCAACTTTGAAGGGGCATATCTCTTAGCACACAACGATTTGGGTAGACTACGACCTACCAAATTAACGCACTTTGAATTAGCTTTCCAACGCACTTGGTTTCACCTCATTTTGAGTTCGGATAAAGGATTTATGCTATTTTCTTAGAACTCATTTGTGTAGAAAATACAGATTCTAGTAGGGTTTTCGCATTGCCTCCGCGAAGCGCCCCTGTTGTTTTTGGTGCCTCTTTTAATATTTTTTATCCAAGACTTATATGTCTTCAAGGATCTCATTCAAGCTTCAAGTCTCCATTTCCAATCTTCTTCAAGGTTTCTCCAAAGTTAAGGTATGTGGTGTTGAACGATTAGGCCCTAAGGTATGTGGTATTGAACCATTGGATCATTTGACCCATGGTACCTAAGCCTCCTTTTTACTAATATTGCATGATTTAAAGTTGATTATACATGTAGGTCTTGTATATTGAGAAATTTACTACACAGTGATTTTAGTTCATGAAAGTATGGTTGTTTTAGCATGTTTTGAGTTCTAAATCTTGGATCTAATGTTAGATTTGATGAGGGGTTTTGATGTGTACGTCTTGGGGGTATTGCAAGGTGTTGATTGATGGTTTTACAATTGATTTTCTTACATGATTTTATCTCTAAATTGCATGGTTTTTTACTCCCATTACACACCCCCAAGGTGTTTGATAAAATGTCCGGCTAGAGTTTCTTGAGAAATTGAAGGTCCAATACATGTCTTATGAGTTGAATGGTGTTATGATGAGTATGTGATGAATTCATGATGATGATAGGGATGTCTATATGAGTTGTTTCATGGGAAGGTACCTACACGGTTGCATGTAGATTGTTGGGTTCTTATGTTAGTTGTGTTCTTGGGAATATGAGGAGTTCTTTCTGGACGATTGAAATGTAATGGTTAGATGAGCTAGGTTTAATGATTCCTACCAAAAAGGCCATGCTGTAAGGTAGAGTGGTAAATGATTCCTAGCGAAAATGCCATGCTATAAGGTAGAGTGACTAATGATTTCTATTGAAAAGATTATATCGTAAGGTATGGACATCCCACCAAAAAGGCTATGTCGTAAGGTAGATTGACTAATGGTTCCTACCGAAAAGATCATATTTTAAGGTATGGACACCCTACCGAAAAGGTCATGCCATAAGGTAGAATATCTAATTGTACCTACCGAAAATATTATATCATAAGGTATGGACATCCCACCAAAAAGGCGACGCTATAAGGTAGAAAGACTAAAGGTTCCCACCGAAAAGATCATATCATAAGGTGTGGACATTCTATTGAAAAGGCCCTGTCATAAGATAGAATCAATCACGTTTCCTACCCGAAAGATGATACCGTAAAGTAGGGGACGTCTTATACTAGCTAGCAAAAAAGACTATGTTGTACGGTAGGGGTATTGGTAACACTCTCCAAAAAGGTTATACCGTAAGGTGAGTGGGGGTCATTCGACCCATTTCATGGTGGTTGGAACAAAGGGGTTTGAGTATGTTTCCTATATTGAATTCACATTCCTTTTTCATGATTTGCAAGCGGTCCTTTGGCCCATTTCATGAAGGTTGGTTCAAAGGGGTTTGAGTAAGTTTCTTATATTGAGTTCACATTCATTGTTCATGATTTACAAGGATATTTTACCTTAAGCATTGAACATGCATGTCATATTGACGTTACACCTATCCTTTGCTTATGATTATACATTTCGATTATGTTGCTTATCCCTTGCTAGCATTGCATCCAACATACTTAGTACATTCACTATCCTTTGCTTATCATTATGCATTTTGATTATAATGTTTATATATTATTGTATTGTATCCTATATACTTAGTACATTCAAACATACTAATGCGTACTCTATTCTTACATGTTCTTACCATGTAAGAAGAAGAGCTCCTATTGATTCTTCTTGTGGCTAGACGAATTGTTCAAGTTAGCCTTTGGTGAGTCCTCCATTTGGAGGACAATGACTATTCTCTTATACTATGTTTTAAGACTATCTTTCTTTTATGTATGTACTAACTATGAGGGTGAGCCCGATTGCTTGTCTTGGCCCCCACTCTTATCCCAAGACTATCTTTCTTTTATGTATGTATTAACTATGAGGGTAATCCCGGTTGGTTATCTTGGCCCCACTCTTATCTATGTAGTAGATGTGTTGTTGGACATGTTATGTATTATGCTTGAGCTTTGACTCACTTATGATATTCAAGCTATTTAAGTATAAATCTTTCTCTCTCCCTTAGTCCCAATTTCCTTGTTTATGTTTCTTACATTGTTTTAATTGCTTCCGCGACCAAGGATATTTAATGATATGTTATGAGGCTTGCTTGGGGTTCTTTCGGGTTCCCTATTCGCTAGTCACAGCTAGGCCCTAGGCTTGGGTCATGACATTTGCTTTACCCCTAAACACCTTATCACGAATCAAGCACAATCTAGGATGATCAAACAGGTGAGCACATACCGAATCAAGTAATGAGGACCTAGCCTCCACAAAGGTTGGATTATTCTAAGAAGGAGAAGTATCAAACCAAAACAGTTGTCTAGAAAGTGACGAAACCTCCAAAGCAAAGGGCCTTTCCTCAGCCCTCAAGAATGTCAAACTCGTCATATTAGAGGCCTTCTAGATCCAAACATTTGCCACCACATTTGCCTTGCCTAGATGATATAGCATAGAGATGTCATAGTATTTTAGCAACTCCAACTGCCTAAATTCTCTCGCATACAAAATAAGCTGAGAAAAGATGTATTTGAGACTTCAGTGATTAGTAAATATCTCGCAATGCACCCCATAAGATAATGCCGCCACAACTTCAATACAAACACCACCACAACCAACTTTAAATCATATGTAAGCTAGTGTCTCTCATACACCTTCAACTGTCTAGAAGCATACACTATCACCTTCCCTTTTTTGCATCAAAATTTTACCTAAAACCACTCTGTAAGCATCACAATACACCACAAAAGGCACTCCCTCCTGGGGTAAAGCAAGTATAGGTGTTGAGGTCAATAAATCCTTGAGCTTTTAAAAGCTCACCTCACACTCCTCTGACAATTGAAATACCACATCCTTTTGAGTAAGTCTAGTCAACAGGACTGCTATAGAAGAGAATCCCAACACAAAATGCATAGACTCAAGCCAAATTCACACTTTGAGAACTTAGCATATAACTTCTCCTTCCTCAATCTCTGAAGTACAATCCTCTAGTGCTTAACATGGTCACTATTGGATTAAACTAAGATGACATCAATGAACCCGATCACAAATATATCCAAATATGGTTTATCAATCCATAAAAGCGGTTGGGTCATTAGTCAACCCAAAGGACATAACCACAAACTCATAATGACCATAATGGGTCCTGAAGTAGCCTTCGAGATGTCAAACCTCCAAACTCTCAATTGATGATATCCAGACCTCATATCAATCTTGGAAAATGTTGAAGCACCTTAAAACTGATTGAATAATTCATCAATACGAGACAAAGGATACTTGTTCTTGATGGTCACTTTGTTCAGCTGACGATTATCAGTACACATATGCATAGTGTCATCCTTCTTCTTCACAAACAAGATAGGGGCACTCTATGGATATACACTCGAATGGACGATGCCTCTTCACCAAATCCTCTAACTGCTCCTTTAGCTCCATCAATTCAGTCGGAGCTATCCGATAAGGGGCAATAGAAATGGGCTTAGTACCTGGCTCCATATTAATAGTAAAATTAATATCATGATCTAGAGGAATGTGAAAAATACATCCATAAACTCTCTCGCAACCCTACTGGTCTCAATTGATGGTGGCTCCTGAGAATAAGCCCAAACATAAGCCAAAAATAACAAGCATCCATCATCCATCAATCTATAGGCATGAATATTTGAAATCACCCCTTTGGGGTAAAAACTAGAGACACTATTCCACACTAACTGAGGTAAATTTAGATAGGATAAAGTTGTTGCCTTCGTATGATAATCAACAATAACATGATGAGGCAATAACCAATCCATACCCAATATCACATCGAAGGCAACTATATCAAGCGATATCAAGTCAATAATAGTATCTCTCTCCATAAAGATAGCAATACAACTCTAATACACCTGATTTACCGGAAATAATAAAGAAAATCCCAAAGTTCCACGGAGAAGTTTGAGCCTCACCAAAAGGATTTGGATAGATGCAAGAAGATAAACTAGACTGATGAGCTACCCTATACAGGTCTTTGTGTTTGATTTGCAGGAAGGAACAAAGTAGAGGTTAGTACACCGAACTGTACCCAGTAGGTTCAATAGACTAGGAAAGAGGAATCAAAGCAAGTACGTAATAGTGAAGAATCCTATCACCTGCATCAAAAGGATTAAAACAAAAGTAAGAACAGGTGGTGAACCTATTCAATAATGTAATGTAATCCTATGAATAAATGCAATGATATCGCAGGCCATGTATGAGCTAAAATCACACTCATCATGAGGCTAATGTACAATTCTATCGAGCCAAAGCTATAAGATAGAACCCAAGGGCATTGCAAGCTATGTACTAAAATATCTCAGGGCATCACAGGCCATAATCAAAAGTATCTCAAGGTGTCACAAGCCTCATAATGAAGTGTCTCAATGTGTGGCACGCCATAATCAACTATCTCAATACATGGGATAATATCTCAAATAGTGCAAATGTAATTAGATGCGTGTATAACAATGCAACTAGTCATGTAGAAGGTGTGTTCTTACTAATGTAAATTATCATGTATCAAATGTTTGCATATCAAATGCAACCCAATCAGGAACAAGATCTATTCATACCAATACACCCGGTCTAATATAAGATATGTGCATACCAATGCAACTATTCAATATAAGATATATGCATAACAATGCAACTAGTCTATATAAGATATGTGCATACTAATGCAACTGATCAGGTAGGAGATATGTGCATATCAATGCATCTAGTCAAGATAGAATATGTACAATAGTCATCATATCAAATGGATTATACCATGTATATCAATTATTATCACAACATCATCACTATCCCATATCATTATTAGCTCACTAACAACCAAGATGTAAATGAAACAGGCTCCATAAGAACCTCAAATATGCTCATAACTCTCAAATTTATCACATTCAGCATCAATTAACCACAAGTTATCTCAAATCTCATATTATCATTATGATATCCAAAATATCTCAAATCATATGATTTCATCTAAATTAGTCAATAGGATCATCATTTACTCAATATTAGGCATAACAAATATCATATTCTTATCAATCCAATCATATCATGTCATGGGCTCATAATTCAATCTATATCTCATAATTATCACATGAACATGCTCAATAACTCAAATCTAGTCCAAAAAAATGTTAGCCAAACCTACCTCGATGCCTAGTCGCACTAAAACAAGCTTTCAATCAACTTACGCCTTCAAATGATCCTCAGATCAATCAATCACTATCAAAAATGGATACTATCTATCAAGAGGTTATACCCATATTGGCACGAATTAGGTTTAGGGGCAAAATAGTCAAACTTAGAACTAAAGTTCAAAGTTCTTGACTCTATAAATTGACTTTTAAATTGATTTTTACATGAAAAATGGACTCCGTAGGTGAAAATTCCACTAAAATTGAGATGAAATTGTATGAGAAATCACCATTTAAAGATTCAAAATCAAACACCAAAAATCTCTAATTTTGGACATTCAAAATAATGAAATTTAGATCAAAACCAGGATAAAAACTCATGGAAATTGATTAATATTATTTAGAAAAACTTACCCAATTAAAACCTCCAAAAAACTTCTTTCAAAATTGCCCCAAACTTACCCAATTAAAACCTCCAAAAAACTTCTTTCAAAATTGCCCCAAAAATGCTGACAAGTTTGAAAATAGAGTGAAAATAATGATTCTTGGGTTATAAAACTGTTCAGGTAAAATGTACTCCACGAATGTAAGTGAGGTCCCGTGAACGTAAAGGGTAAGGGATATCAATGCTCTGCAAACATGGAGCCCTTGGCCATGAATGCAGATGAGGATCAGATGCTCCTCAATGAACACAGAGACCAGGGCATGAATGCGGAGTAATATCATGGGCTGCACCCAAAAACTGCACCAAATGAAATCAAGCAACAACGAAAACTCAGAATAGGCACTTGAAACTCATTTAAAATCAAAATTATACACACTCTATATGTACCCATACTAGATACAATAATCTATACTCAATGGAATAATTAGATTTCGATTTCGAGGTCTCCACAACACATTTACCAATGCTAGTCAAATATGCTAGTTTAAAATTGAAAATACTAAACTGTCCTCGGCAACTCCAAAAAATTATGACGAGACCATTTCTAGCCTTAGATTCACTATCCAGAACTTTTGGAATTGTCGAAATTCTGATCTAAGCATTCGAACTCCAAAAGTTGACCAAAGTTAAACTTTCATTCCAAAAATAACTAAAATTACAAATTTGGGTCTAAGAACCTCATCTTAACTCTGAATTCCATTATGAACTTCTCATAGTTTAGTTTTGACGTTCCGATTTAATGAAATTGACAAATCCCCGATCCAACACCTGAATTTCAGAATAGTAATAAAACTCACTTTTTCAATGACTTAATCTTTCGAAAATGGCAAAACTCTTTTTACAACTTTTAAAACTCAAAATTTCAATTTTAACAATACCGATAGTTAAAAATAGGCCTAAAGAAACTTATGAGATGATAAAATAGTAACTTTCATAGATAAGGTCAAAAATGACCAACCAGGTCATCACACTAAATGCTTGTGAAACGAGGACCTAAATGATGAATTGTCTTAAATGATTATGATAAGAGGTAATTGAAAGATTAAACTATGTTATGATATGATTATTATATAAGATGTTAATGATGACTCATATATTAAAAGAATAATGAAAATGATTGATGATTTTTGAATAAATAATTTAATGTGGTCATCTAGTCTATTTTAATACTGTGAAAGTGATTATTATGTTATGATGATATGAATTGCTTGATGTTCTATTAATGAAGAAAAGACAAATAAAATGATTTTAGCTATTTGATAATGAGATTGAGTACTTGATTATGAATAAATGATCTATGTGGGCATCTTACATGCACTCATGATTATAAAAGTAATTGTTGTGTTATGACGATGTATACATGTGCTTGATATGCCATTAATGATGAAAATCAAAGAGAAATGATTCTGACTAGAAAAATAAAAGAAAAGTCGAAAGAAAATGGTCCTAGATAGAAAAAGAAAAGAAATAAAAAGTCAAAGGGAAATGGTTTCTACTATCCAAAGAAAAGAATAAAAAAGAAAAGCCAAAGAGAAATGGTTCTGGCTAAATATGAAAGCTAAATGACGAAGAGAAATGGTTTTGATGAATACATGGTCTATAAGTGGCACCTATGAGTTCCCATCTGATTATATCAATGGATATGTATCATAGGACAGACATATATCATGATTGTGTGATATTTGCATCATATTATTTGTATTTCATAGTATCTCATTCTATCTAATATTATTCCTCTCTTAAAGTTGATATACGTACTATGTGTGATGTATTGAACTACTTGAATCTTGTATTGGTGAGATTAAACTATTGCAAGGTTATGATACATATTAATGTCTTCAATCTAGTATATTATTGAGATTAAACTATTGAACGGTTGTGATGTATGTAGATGACTGAAATATTGCACATTGTTGAGATGGATCAAATGAAAGGTTGTGACTATGTTGAATGACTGCAGCTTTGAATATTGTGGAAATTTGACTATTAAAAACTGCGATATGATATTGAAATTTTTTATATTGTCTATGCTATATATGTTGAGTTTCCTGTGGACAGGTTTTGTAGGCTGGAGGTATGTGGTTGAAATGGAAGGATTTCTTAGTTCATTATTCTCTACCTGTGATTAGGTATGCTTGTTGGGTACCTTGGTACTCACCCTTCTTTTCCTGTACATATGTGTAGGTTATGAGCTTGGATCCTACTGATGTTTTTCTTCTTATTCTTCTGAACTGAGTTACGGATAGCGGAGAGGCAGCTACTTGTTGCTCCATCATGCTCTCAGGACTGACAAATATCTATTAGAAGTTTTCTATTATTTAAGAGATAAATAATACAGAGACTTGTATCATTTCTTGTTATTTTGATGTATTAGAGGCTTATACCATATGACAACCAATTCTTGAATGGGTTTTTATTTAGATTATGCCCTTATTGCATTATACCCTTGTTATTCGTAATGTTATGTTGATTTACCTTCCATGTTATCATGTATTATGTTGTTGTGATCTATCTAGGGTGACTTATCTTGTCGGAATAAAGAGAAGTGTCATCACCCCTGAAATCAGGTCATGATACTTTGTTATCAGAGTCATAGGTTCATAGGTCTCACATATGTACAAGGCCAGTCTAATAGAGATATTTGTTGCTTATCTTTGAGAGGATATAATGACTGTTTGGAAAGAAAATCTTCACTTCTTTACTCCCTATTTTGTATTCCTAATCTAATCTAATTCTTTATCTCTTCACTCTACTCTTTCATCTATATTGGGAATTTATGCTTGGTATCTCACTCATATAGAGATGTCCTTGCATGGTTTGGATGTTCAATCTGAATTTAAGGAAAAGATGATGAACTTAAAGGCTAGCTCAAGCCTAGTTTTATTGGCCCTTTTGAGATTCTAGAAAGAGTGAGTGAGGTGGCCTACAGACTTTCCTTGCTTCCTAATTTGTCTTCAATGCATCCTATGTTTCATGTATCTATGCTATGGAGATATATCCCTTATAGGTATCATGTGATATCGATTGATTCGATTGAGTTAGATCTGCATTTGACTTATGAGGAGGAACTAGTGGCTATCATAGATAGATAGGTCCAAAAGTTGAGTACCAATGAGATTGCTTTGGTAAAGGTTCAGCGGCAGCATTGATCCGAGAGAGGGGCTACTTGGGAGAAGGAGTCTAGAATGCGGATCTGCTATCCTTATTTTTTTGAGGCTTTATATACATTCTTTGTTTCATGTTTAAGGACAAACATGGTTTTGATGGTGGATGATATAACGCCCTTGAAGGTAATTATTTATAAAATGACCATTTTGCCCCTCAGGATTGCTTCCCTTAGTCCTGTTTGATCGGTTTTGAAGTTTTGTTTTGAAAATTTTATAAAAAGTTGAGTTTCTATTGAAGAAGTGAATTTTGAAAGCTTATATTACCAATTTTTGAGTCATTCGAAGATTCGAGTGTTAAAATGAAATCCCATCAATTCCATCGGTTTTGGAATATGGAAATTGTTCTAGGAGAGTTGTCAAAATCAGATTTGGAATTGTTATATGGATTTTAGGTCCAAAATTAGAAATACAGTTAAAGCAAACTTTGGTTAATATTTTAAGTTTTGATACTCAGATTGGATTTTATATGGTTCTAGTAGTTCTAATAGGTGATTTTAGTGCTAAAATGAGTTATATCATAATTTTTAGGTATTTGGGTAGCTGTTTAGCTTTTTAAGTGACCTAGACTAGTTTAGTCACGACTTATCAAATTTCAAGTCGAGGAGACCTTGAATTCAAGTTTCTATGATTTCATTGAGTTCGGAATGTCAAATTTAGTATGGCTAAATATCTGGTTTATATGTATCAATCTCTGAACAAATTTTGACAGTCTAGTCCAAGAATTATGTGCATTTTGCTGATATCTAACGCATGAGGCCTATTACTTCGCATTCGCGGCTCTCCATCAGCGTTTACAGAGTACATATCTCTTGACCAAGCATCGTGAATAGGGTTTACATTCAGAGTATTGACTCTGCTAACCTATTTAAGTACGAAAGAAGGCTCTCTGTTCCCCAAGTGTTAAGTCAAGTTGACCTCCATGTTTGTAGATGATCTTTCATGTTCGCGAAGTGTTGACTAGTTGTTCTCCACATTCGCGGAGCTCAATAGCTGCATTTACAGAGTACATTTGGTATTTGAATAGTGTTTTTTATTTTAAATGATGGGATTTCATTGTTTTCACCACTTCCAACATTTTGAGCTCAAATATTTGAGGACTTTTCAATAGATTTTCGTAGGGAATAGATTGGGTAAGTCCTTTTCAAGTATTTTCTTCAATTCTTATTGATTAATTCTTGATTGTAACATCAAATTAGGGATTTTAATTGGGAAATATTAGGGAATTTCATGAGCTTGGTCTCCAAAATAAAAGTGATGATTATGAGCTTATTTTAACTCTTTTTTGGAAATGTTTTACACTGTTAGATTTCAAAAATATCAAGGATTATTTTTATGGAAAATTTTTAAAATTCAGTATTAATTTTTAATAATGAATTTTTTAAATATTTTCCTTTTTTCCCCCATTGCTTATTTTGGTGTTGTTAGTTTCGTATTGTGATTGCGATTTTATTTCTAAGTAGATTGTGGTGATTTGAATTTGATTCGGAAGGGGAAGGCATTGTCATTGGAGTAATTGATTGACTAAATTGATGCAAGTGAACTCTAACCTCTGTTGTATTTGTTGAACTTAGTATTTCCATTGAATATACATATTTTGATGTGAGGAGATGAGATCTTGAGTTTAAGGTTAGTGATTGGGCTTCTTTGAAAGTCTCACCCATGAAGGGTGTTATCCAATTTGGCAAGAAAGGTCAATTGAGCGCAAGGTTTGTAGGGTCTTATCAAATTTTGAGAAGAGTTGGTAAGGTTGCATATGAAGTGGAGTTGCCTATGAAAATGAAAATGGTTCATCCGGTCTTCCATGTATCTATGTTGAGGAGATGAGTTGGCGACCCAAGTGCTATTGTGCCCTTAGAGGTTCTGGGTGTTGTAGAGGATAATTTGACCTATGAGGAGGTCTCAGTTGAGATATTAGATAAGCAAGTGAGAAGATTGAGGAACAAAGATGTAGCATCCGTCAAGGTCCTTTGGATGAATCAACAAGATGAAAGTGCCCTTGTAAGCGAACGTGAAGAAGCGATATTCGTACCTCTTTCACTCTATTCAAGCCTGAGATAACATATTAAGTCTCATCTAGGATTTCAAATCTTAAGTTTCAACCCTCATGTCATGTTGCATGCATTCATGTCATGGTAACAAGTTTATGATGATTTTTGACATTCATGTTGATATTTTTGAAAATGATGTTTAGATGCATTTGTTGCATTCTTGTCAGGGTGAAATCTTCATGATTACTTCTCTTGTGCATGTTTCTTTGACATTTAGGGGCGAATATTCCCAAGGGGGAGATATTGAAACGCCCCAAAAATGTATTTCAGAATGCCCATAATCGTAATTTTCATATATTTTAAAATTCGTGCATGATTTTGAAAATCTACTTTATATTCTTGATCAGGGAGAAAATTGAGTAGACAATGGGTATAATCCGGGGATTTAGAAGACCTGTAGCAAAAAATAATATTCGCTAGTTTCCAAATTCCATAGAGCATCCGCGCCCTGGCCGCGACGCGCCAGGAGCGTGGAGCAGTGTTATTTTTTTCTTTGCGTTTGCTCCGTATTGCAAAATGGACGCAGACCAATGTTGGTTTTTACTTATTTTTCTATTTCGGCCAACAGATATTGGCCCTATGCCCATTTAAACATAAAATCTCTCATACTTAGCCATTTTTCAACTCTATATCACTCAAAACCCTCTCAACAACCTCTCCAAGACTTAACCAAATATCTCATTCAAATCCAAGGATTTCAAGCTAACTTTGGATCTCAAGAACTCAATCCAAGCTTCAAGTCTCCTTCAAGGCTTACATCAAGGAATTCCAAGTATAGTTATGTGGGTTTCATCTATTGGGTCCTTTCACCCATGGAGCCCAACTTTTTTTTTCATGAAAATTGCAGGTTTTCAAGTTGTATTACCTATGGGTATCTCTTCTTATGGATTATGAGTATAAATTATAATGGGTTTTATGAAATATTGATTGATTATGCATGACTATCGATTTCAAGCTTACTCCATTTATTGATTTGTCTATTGAGACTATGCGTGCTTTGAACTATGAAGCTATGATTTATTATGAGCTTTTGTGATGGTTTTCAAGGTACTCTACATAAGGGTT
Organism: Solanum virginianum; assembly: GCA_000787875.1. Lineage (NCBI taxonomy): Eukaryota > Viridiplantae > Streptophyta > Magnoliopsida > Solanales > Solanaceae > Solanum > Solanum virginianum. Next base: position 23,808 of record DF360927.1, on the reverse strand, counting down.
TTACTACATGTTGGTGGGTTATTTTACATTGAATTTACTCACTTTTTTATATGCCAACATAGGATTATACTTTACCCTTGCTATTCTAGTGGATCCATCTAGTGCAATTTATCATGTAATCTTTTCTGAAATGGGCGGGTTCCTGTAAGGAGGGTCACTTCATACGAAATAGGATGGGTTCTCGTAAGGTGAAGTATGGTTTACCTTGACAAGTAGACCGCCTCTTTATCGATGAGGGGTAATCATCAGGATTTCAAGTTATAGCTTGTTTTGTCTTATTCATGTTAGTTAAGGTCTCTTCTCACACATGTATTATGCATTATGCAAGTTGAATGATTTACAAGCATGTTTTACTTCAAGCATTGATCATGCATGCCATATTGAGGTTGTATTTATCCATTGCCTATGATTATGCATTTTGACTATATTGTCTTATGTCTTGTTGCATTGCATCCAGCATACTTAGTACATTCAAACGTATAGTACATTTAAATGTACTAACGCATACTTTATGCCTACATGATATTACCATGTAGGGACTGGAGCTCCTCTTGATCATCCTTCATGTGGCTAGTAAGATACTTCGAAGATAAGCTTTGGTGAGCCCTCAAGTTTGGGAATATCTACTTTAATCTTGCTATTTTAAGACTTCATTATGTTGAACACTTGATATTATAAGGGTGAGCCCGAAAAGTGTCTTGGCCCCCGCACCATTCCAAGTTAGAGGTGTATATGGGATCTTATGATGCATTTATGCTGTAAGCTTGACTCTTTTATGTCTTGATGATATTCAAAAATTTCTCTTAGTCCTGCTTTCCTTTTTATTTAAATCACTTGTTGTTGTTTATTTTACTTTTGCAACCAAGGATGTCTGTATGCTACGAACAAGAGGCTTGTTTGGGTTGTCTTCAGACTTCTGTGTCACGTCTAGGCCCTAGGCTTAGATTGTGACAATAGTCCTAAAATTGGTGGTGTTATTCCTCCTAGGTGTCCTAAGTATGGGAGGAATCGTGGAGGTGATTGTTTAAGAGGTTCTGGTGCTTTCTATGGTTGTAGAAAGATGGGGCACAAGATATTCGAGTGTCCTGAGTTGCTAATAAAGGTAGAGAAGGGCATCCTCAAGGCAAAGTATCTCAAGGAGGGCAAGCTCAAGAAGGTAGTCCACATAGCAACTGATGTGGCACTTTTGATGTTTTCGTGGTTCTAGCTCCTGAGTTGCTAATAAAGGTAGAGAAGGGCATCCTCAAGGCAAAGTATCTCAAGGAGGGCAAGCTCAAGAAGGTAGTCCACATAGCAACTGATGTGGCACTTTTGATGTTTTAAACTTGGAATGTTGTGTGTTCTCATAGTAATGTTAGTAGGTTTGATGTGTTTTTGTGTTTGTTTTTCAGGATTTTAAAAATCAAGATGATTTTGGGCAAAGTTTTGCAGATTTCTTCAAGTTTTTTAGGATGTACTGAGCTTTATATAGGTCGTGGATTAATTCATGAGCCGTAGGATGAGTTCGTAGGTTAGATACAGTGAAAGAGCAATTTTCAGATGTTGAATGTACGAGTTTTCAGACGAGTTGTAGAATCATTTACAACCCATGTATGAGATTGTATGTTAAAAATCAAAATACATGCTAAGTGTTGAACTATTATTAGACGAGGGTTCCTACAGATCATAAGTCATATGATAAGTCTTGGATAAGATCGTGCCTGGAGGATCAAAATTTTGAAGAACTGCTGGAAAGTTAGTAGACGAAACCCTTTACGGGCCTAAGTCAAAAGACAGCCCATAGAAGGAGTTCTAAGTTGAAGAAGGATTTTGCTCAGTGCAGGATACAAAGTCCAAGTACAATCCATGATTCCATCTACTACCCTTAACCTTGTTCATCTAAGTTGTCGTTCCAACTTTCCTATTTTGTTTTATATTTGACTTTTACTTATTATAAATAGGATTTTTTAGGTCATTTTTAGAGAAGGACGAACCAAAGAGGGGGATGAACCAAAGAGCAGTGAGAACATTGAGACTTTGATAATTGTGATTATTTTTTACATTACATTGGGTTTATTAAAGTGTGATTTTTTGTGGAGATTTTGAATTTCTTGCTCTTCAATTCATCATTGTAAGTCTTTAATTATGCTATTTCATAGCATGATTCTTTCATCTACAATGATCATCCATAGCTAAATCGATAACTAGGTTTGTGGGAAGTAAGAAGAACTAACAAAGTAGAAACAAAATAATCCATAATTCTTGAAAAGTGTGCATCATGTATTAATTATCCCTTTGTTTAGAATATTTTTAATGGTGGCCAACATTAGAACTCTCATAATCCCTACTTATTGGATCAAGGGGGTAATGAATGGGATATAGGATAATTAACAGAATTCATTGTAATCCCTCTCATCTAATCAACCTAATCGGATCAAGGGATGGTTGTATTGGAACAAAAGGTAAGGGTTAGTAATGCAACACTGTGGAGATGGATCAAATCATGGCATGGAATTTTCCTCTCGCCTGGATCTAAAGGTTAGATAAACATAACTTACCAGTTCTATATGCTACACACTAGAAAAGGTTATGATTATCTGGCTATACGGAGTTAGGAAATCATGGGGAACACAATACCCTAGTTACTATACACATTGATTTCACAACACTTGCTCTTGATAACTTGATTCTAGTTTAGGTTTAATTACTGCATTTTACAATCCCCCCCTCCATTGAGAGATAATGTCATGACCCAGACCTACGGTCTAGGAGTGACATGGCAAATGGGACCCGAGAGTCTCCAAACAAGCCTCAAGTATCCATATTCACATCATTGGTTCGGAAGCATATATATAAATAGTAAACACATAGTTCTAAGGGATGAGAAAGTAGGACTCACGCTATGGGGATATGGAATAGGCATTAACATGGATTCACATAGCACATAAGAACTAAGGGGCAGGTAAGTGTAACTCACTCTATGGGGGCAATACAGGACTTAGGATCTTCCACATATCCACATCAAAACATACATACTTATCCTAATTCTCATAATCAATCCATAATAACCACATCCAATAGATAACCATAATCATAAGCTCCAAATAGAACACATAGCATATTGTCACACCCCTATTTTTTCCCGACATGTGAGTTTTGCAAAATAAGGTTTTTTCAATTAAAGTGGTGTTATTGAAAAGGAATTTTATTTTATTTATTCAGAGTCGCCATTTAGAATTGAGTTTTGGTGTTCCAAGTCACCTTATTTAAGTCCCTAATCAAAAGAAAGTTGACTCTTTTATTATTGATTTGCAAACACAAAAATCAGGTAAGGAATTCTGTTGACCGAGGGAAAGGTGTTAGGCACCCTTCGAGTCTCGTGGTTCTAGCATGGTTGCTTTATCAACTTATACTTGTCTTAATTATTTTTTAGGATATATTGTGTCTATGAACCTTAATTTGCTCATTTTTATATAAAATTATTGATTTTATAAGTCTCAACTTAGATATGTCACCGCATTCTTTATCTAGATGTTAGAGACATGATTACCTTCTCTACATATTAAGAATTCTCTGTGACCAAATTTTAATCTAGATTAAAAAAGAAGTTGATTGTCAAACTCATTTGGTCGTGGTGCGTCACCGCATCCTTGAGGGAAAAATTAGTGTCTCCACAAAGATGTGCAACCACATTCTTTATGGAGAATAAATTTTTTTTATGATTATTAATAAAATGTTATTTTTTTAAGAAATTATTGTTAATTTAATATTCTAAAAGAATCATCACTCAAATATAATGCAAAGAAAGATACAAATTTTATTCTTATTCTTATTTTATGTAAAGAAAAAGAAAAGAAAATTTTACTAAAAACGCAACATACATTTTCATAACATTTTGTACATGTCACATTAGTACATGTTAGGAATTACATAGGCACCTACAATCTTTTCTTTTCTTTTTAGTCATAAAAATAAAAATAAGAACCTACAAATCAAAAGTAATATTTTATGTAAAGAATCCATATGATTAATTATTTTTTGTCATTTGAGTTTATTAAATCGTAATAGAACCTACAAACTAAAAGCAATATTTTGTATAAAGAATCCATATCATTAATTATTTTTGTCACTTTCAGTTTATTAAATCGTAAATGCACACATCATCATAATTGGACACTGAATTTACTCAACATGAAATAAACTATTTAACAGTTTTACACTAAATTTAACAACATGAAATATCTAAATAAAAAGTTGATATGAAAAATTTGAACATAATTCATATGGTAATGTTAAAAAAATATTAATGGGTCAAACACATGCGAAATTTGACAACTTTAATGTGTTGCAATTATATTAAATTAGAAAAGAAAGGTAAGTGTTACCTCTTATGGAGAATAATTACAAAGAATAGAATACAATAGAAACCATGAACTCGAACCATGAAAACAAACCTCAAACTCCGTCTTTTTTTTAATGCTGCATATGATTTTCTTTTTGGGTGTGTTTTTTGTAGCAATTTTTCTTCTTTTTTTTTGGAATCTATGAGATGTGTGTGAAGGTTGAAATATAGTATTTTTTTTCTCTAGGCCGTATGTGTGAGTATATGTGAAATGGGTATTTTCTTGTGTGTTCTTGTGTAGATGTTAGTGTATTCTGTATTCTCTTTTTTTTCTGTTGTGTGTGTTTTTGTGTGTTTGTTTGTATTCTGTGTAGAATGTGTGTCTGTGTTGTATGAGAATGTGTTGTCTTGTATATAATGTGAGGGAGTGGGAGTTGAAAAAAAATTGGGGAGTGATGTTGTGTCATGCAGATGTGTTGTGAGGGAGTGTGTAGTGGGGAGGTAAGGTAGTTGTAAGATTTATTTTTTTTATTTTTGCTTCTTTTTCTTTTTGGTCTTTGAAAAGAAAAGAAAGAAAATAAGTAAATAAAATAAAATACAATGAAATGTTAGAAAATTATTTTAAATTAAAAATATATATACAAAAATTAACTAATTAAAACTAAAATATAATTAAGAAAATACTAACAATACTAGATTATTTATTTAAATCAAAATTAAAAGAAAACATATATTTTATTTTATTAGAAATTTTCTCTTCTTTTAAAAATAAAATTTACACTGAAATATGACTCTATTTTTGTAGTTTTTAAATTATTTTAAATAAAAATAAAAATACAATTAAAACTAAAATTAAAATTAAAAAAATTAATTTATCTCTATATATATACTATACTATATATATACACAATGCTAATAAAAGGGTATTAAAATCTTAGGTTCGGTTAAAAATTACATGTCTACAGTTTTTCCCTCTTTTACTAGGAATACGAATAGTTTGCAGACAAAGAAGTAGACAGTGTGACAAGTTTTGATTGTACTCTTACTTGTGAGGGAAAAGATGTGACCGAGTCTTGGTTTTGGACAGCCTACATATCCCGGGTCATAAGGGAATCAGGTCACGTGTAGTTCAAGGAGATGAAGTGATGAGTTGGAAGTAAGGTGAGGTCCATCGAGGCTCCAGTTCACAGCTCCTATTTTTACATACAAATGAAAGATAAAAACTAAAAGAAAAGCAAGGACAAGATCCTATCTATATAGTTTCCCTTGAATCATCTCGGGCTTTCATGTCTTCTCAAATGGTGAGATGTCATCTCATATGAACTTGAAGGTTAGCTTGTTTCCCAAGTAGGCTTCTGCTACTCGATGTTGGAAACTATCCTTGTCTTCAAGACTAGCTCCTACTATTTGAATTGCAAATGAGCTTCAAAGTTGACGATACTTTGCTTTATAGATACGATCTTGAGCTTGACATGTGAATTGACCTTATTCTGCAACTAGATTCCTGAAATAAAAACACACAAAAGTAATAGCACAAAATTTTTGCCCCAGTTTGTAGCAAAGAAAATTTTGTGGGCATGAATGAAGGAGAACGCTTAGCTTTGAATCAAGATTCTGGATGACTTGAGCTTCATTGCAATGCATTTTTCATATGCTTTTGACTTGTTTAAGTAACTCCATTGATCTGGGATGATCCTACTTGACTTGGTTCCATTATCCAGTAAGGTCCTGATCCCATTATCCAGGAGGGTCCTGTTAGTCTAAATCTCATTATCCAGGATGATCCTACTACACTAAGTCCCATTATCCAGGAAGGTCCTGATCCCATTATCCAGGATGATCCTACTACACTAAGTCCCATTATCCAGGAGGGTCCTGATCCCATTATCAAAGAGGGTCCTACTACACTAAGTCTCATTAGCCAGGAGGGTTCTAATCCCATTATCCAAGAGGGTCCTGTTAATCCAAATCCCATTATCCAGGAGGGTCCTGATCCCATTATCCAAGAGGGTCTTGCTAATCTAAATCCCATTATCCAGGAGGGTCCTGATCTCATTATCTAGGAGAGTCCTGCTACACTAAGTCTCATTATCAAAGAAGGTCCTAATTTCATTATCCAGGAGGGTCCTGCTACACTAAGTCTCATTATCAAAGAAGGTCCTAATTTCATTATCCAGGAGGGTCCTGCTACACTAAGTCTCATTATCCAGGAGGGTCCTGATCCCATTGTCCAGGAGGGTCCTGATGCTATTATCCAAGAGGGTCCTGCTAATCTAAATCTCATTATTCAGGAGGATCCTGATCCTATTATCCAAGAGGGTCCTGCTACACTAAGTCCTATTATCCGGGAGGCTCCTGATCTTATTATCCAGGAGGGTCCTACTACACTAAGTCACATTATCCAAGAGGGTTCTGATCTCATTATCTAGGAGGGTCCTGCTACACTAAGTTCCATTATCTAGGAGGGTCCTGAGATTAATCTAAATACCAACAATACAAAAAAAAAATTGCCCCAGCATTTTTTAAATATGGAATTTTCAAATTTTTATTTGGTTGGACTTAACCCCAACAATAGGGCTGCCTACGTATTTTGTGAAACAAGAATCAGGTCAAACGTAACTCAGTAAATCAAAAATATTTTCTTTTCTTATTAAAAAAACTTGTTTTACAAAATAATTTCTTCTGAAAAGAATATTGAATAGAAAAAAATAATTTTTGATTGATCATGACTTGACTTTAGCTGGTATCAACAATTAGTATTATGCATATGAATAACTTTCAACTATTTCTAGGCAAATTTGAGGTCAACTTTGAAGTAATTTCTATAAGTTTCAAATAATATTCAAGCATACTTAAGTATTAACAAGATTTATTTATCTTGCATCTAATATGGGGTTAAAATTATTAATGTCCTCATGTTTCAAGTGTCTTACCAAAATAGAGTCCCAATTCACACAAAATAGAAGAATTTGGATCGTAGGATATTTTGAGAGTCACTCACACTCAGAAGGATGTTCAATGCATGAGATTAAGATACCATATGCTTGACCATGATGTAAGTATCCACTAATATGAGAACATAAAAAATGAAATCAAGTAGGACATGTATTCGGCTTAAAATGTAGGCTTGAAATAGGTAAGATAATATTTTTGGATAAAGTGACTATTTTCTCCCCAAGTATGGCATTATCCTCTCAATTTATATCCTTTATTTTCACATTTGATCTTTATCTACTTGGTTGCTTTTCTTTCTTTTTTTTTTTGGGACTTTCTCCTCTATTTTTTGGAGTTTTCTCCTTTTATTGGAGTTCTTTTTTTTTACTATCACATTTTCACTTTTACTTCACCATCGACTTAAAACTTTGTTGGTGCATTCTTAGAGATAGGAGAAAAATAGAGTGGTACATTTGAGCACTCAAAAGGATATGGGCTAAGATATGGTTATCGAAAAAAATATTTTAGTCCCAAAAAGGAAAACACTACCGATCACGTATCATTTGGTAGGCTTACAGGCATAATTGAATCAAAGAAAGTCTACAATCCTTTTTCAGATTAAATGTTGCTCAAAATTTTGCCCCAACAAATATTTGGGTCAAGTTCTAGATCAACAAGTCATGTCATTGAACTTTGTATCTAAAATTCACCATACAATGCACATGAAATAGTGAGGTCGAACATTTTTACTCTTAACTTTGAGCAAGAGAATTTTTCAAGTGTGTCATAAGTACAATCAAGAGGTACCAAAAGAATCTATATGTGTCACAACAAAGTTGGTCCACTCTATTATATCAAATAGTTTAACATTTATTTTTCATGCACACTTCTAACTACGTTGGTATCAATCAAGATATGAAATTTTTTTTTTATTTTGAAAAAGAAATAAAACTTTTTTTAAATAGAAATGAAAAGAAAATTCATTTTTCTATTTTAAACAAAGAAATAAGAACTTCGTTTTTGAACCTCTTGAATAAGGATCTTCTTCTTCTTTTTTAATGAAGAGCAAAAAAATTTTATTTTTTGAATTAAAATTATTATTATTATTATTATTATTATTATTATTATTATTATTATTATTATTATTATTATTATTATTATTATTATTATTATTGAAAATAGGAATCACCGAATCCGGGGAGGGTTGCCTACATATCTCATCAAGGTGAGAACCAGGTGTGTGTAGTTCTAGAATCAAAGAAATGTCCATGTTTATATTTTTTTTGTAAGAAATAAATATTTTCTTTTGCTTTTGTGAATAAGCAAAAAATTTGTATTGTTTACATTTAATAAAAAATATTTTTTTTTTTACAAATTTTATCAGTAAAGATCACTGAACACATGAAGGGTTGCCTACGTATCTCATTAAGATGAGAATCAGGTGTGTCTAGTTCGACCATCTTTTCGTAAATATGTTTGACTTTTTGAAAAATATTTTTTATTTGGGGCATCTTGTTGCGAACATTGGAGGATCGAACTATTTGAGATTTGACCCAAAAAAAAATATTTAATGAGAACATTCAAATAATTTTCTAATTAATGTAACGCATAGTCATAAACATATTGGTCTAAAAGATGGTTCATGTCCCATATGAACCTAATACCTGTGTTTAGTCATACAAATTGAAATGCAGATGATGCAGATAAGTGTATACTAAGAGGATAATCATTGTCTTAGGCTTGTTCTACTAAGTTTGAAGTCCTTATGGAGGTGGTGCCTAGACTGGCTTACTCGAGCGGGTACTCGAGCTAGGGAGGGGCAATTTATCCGT
>DF360927.1:785-14637 GCA_000787875.1 Solanum virginianum | reverse complement strand
CCTCGACATGTGAGTTTTGCAAAATAAGGTTTTCCCAATTAAAGTGACGTTATTGAAAAGGAATTTTATTTTATTTATTTAGAGTCACCACTTGAAATTGAGTTTTGGTGTTCCAAGTCACCTTATTTAAATCCCTAATCAAAAGGAAGTTGACTCTTTTATTATTGATCTGCAAATACAAAGATCGGGTAAGGAATTTTGTTGACCGAGGGGAAGGTGTTAGGCACCCTTCGAGTTCCGTGGTTCTAGCACGGTCCCTTTTATCAACTTATACTTGTCTTAATTATTTTTTAGGATATATTATGTCTATGAACTTTAATTTGCTCATTTTTATATAAAATTATTGATTTTATGATTCTCAATTTAAATGTGTTACCGTATTCTTTGTCTAGACGTTAGAGGCATGATTGTCTTCTCTACAATCTTAATAATTCTTTGTGAGCAAATTTTAATTTGGATTAATGAAGAAGTTGATTGTGAAACTCATTTGGGTCGTGGTGCGTCATCGTATCCTTGAGGAAAAAATTAGCTTCTCCACAAAAATGTGCAACCACATTCTTTATGGAGAATAAATTTTTTTATATGATTATTAATAAAATATTATTTTTTTATAAATTATTGTTAATTTAATATTCTAAAAGAGTCATCACTCAAATATAATGCAAAGAAAGATATAAATTTTATTCTTATTCTTATTTTATGTAAAGAAATAGTAAATAAAATTTTACTAAAAACACAACATACATTTTCATAACATTTTGTACATGTCACATTAGTACATGTTAGGAATTACATAGGCACCTACAATCTTTTCTTTTCTTTCTAGTCATCAAAATAAAAAGAAGAACCTACAAATCGAAAGTAATATTTTACGTAAAGAATGCATATGATTAATTATTTTTTGTCAGTTGAGTTTATTAAATCGTAATTACACACATCATCATAATTGGACATTGAATTTACTCAACATGAAATAAACTATTTAACAATTTTACACTAAATTTAACAACATGAAATATTTAAATAAAAAGTTGATATGAAAGATTTGAACATAATTCATATGGCAATGTGAAAAATTATTAATGGGTCAAACACATGCAAAATTTGACAATTTTAGTGTGTTGCAATCATATTAAATTTGACAAGAAAGGTAAATGTTACCTCTTGTGGAGAATAATTACAAAGAGTAGAATACAATAGGAACCATAAACTCGAACCGCGAAAACAAACCTCAAACTCTGTCTTTTTTTAATGTTGCATATGATTTTCTTTTTTGGTGTGTTTTTTGTAGCGATTTTTTTTTTTTTTGTGGAATCTATGAGGTGTGTGTGAAGGTTGAAATATAGTATTTTTTTTTTCTCTAGGCCGTATGTGTGAGTATATGTGGAAATGAGTGTTTTCTTGTGTGTTCTTGTGTAGATGTTAATGTATTGTGTATTCTCTTTTTTTCCAGTCGTGTGTGTTTCTGTGTGTTTGTTTGTATTCTGTGTAGAATGTGTTTGTATTTTGTATGAGAATGTGTTATCTTGTATATAATGTGAGGGAGTGGGACTTGAAAAAAAAATGGGGAGTGATGTGGTGTCATGCAGATGTGTTGTGAGGGAGTGTGTAGTGGGGAGGTGGGGGTAGTTGTAGGATTTTTTTTTTTTTCTATTTTTGCTTCTTTTTCTTTTTGGTCATTGAAAAGAAAAGAAAGTAAATAAATAAATAAAATAAAATACAATGACATGAAATGTTAGAAAATTATTTTAAATTAAAAATATATATAGAAAAATTAATTATTAAAACTAAAATATAATTAAGAAAATACTAACAATACTAGATTATTTATTAAAATCAAAATTAAAAGAAAACACATATTTTATTTTATTAGAAATTTTCTCTTCTTTTAAAAATAAAATTTACACTAAAATATGACTCTATTTTTGTAGTTTTCAAATTATTTTAAATAAAAATACAATTAAAATTAAAATTAAAAATATTCAATTTAGCTCTAAATATATACTATAATATATATATATATATATATATATATATATATACACAAAAAATATACAATATATCTCTATATATATACTATAATATATATATATATATATATATATATATATATACACACACACACACACATACACACAATGCTAATAAAAGGTATTAAAATCTTAGGTTCAGTCAAAAATTACGTGTCTATGCATATAGATTCGACAAGAGTCTATAAGATGTTCAACGATGCCTCAAGTCATAAGATAGGGCGGGGCTAACACATGTCTCGAGGTCACCATTAAAGTAAATAGCAAAACGGAAGCAACAGAAGGTAGATAGATGGTTGCTCATCCTTGGAAGATAAGAATCACCACAACACTTTCTCAAATCCGATATAGCCATCAAACGGTGGATGAAGGTAGTCTCTAATCCCTACGTGGTTAGATCATGTAAACCAAAGTATGTATTACTATGTTTGAATGTACTAAGTTTGCGAACATGCAATGCATATGATTTATCAAACCACATTCAATGTTAGATGGCAAGGGAACATAATATAGAAAGAGATATATAGCAAGGAAAAGTAATATAACAATATGCTATGAAACCAAATGATGCATGAAATGTCATAATGTTCATATATAGTAGGATGGACTATAACCGACAAAGTAAACACATGTTAGCTATTACATGAATTAGTCTAATGAAGACCCCCCTCCCCCCTCCAATCGGTAGGAGAAGATTACTTGCCAAGGGTAATCCACATCACACCTTACGAACCTCATCATTTCAGTGGATACCTTCCTTACGATCACATTATTTCAGAAGGATTTTCAATATCATATCATATCAATGTGTAACCATTTCTTACGACCTGGTCATTTCAGTAATGGCTATCATATACCTATGCTGGCACATAGTTCAAGGAAAGGGAAAGGGCGCTTGGGATAATCCTAGTGCCCCTAATCCATCAGTGCTAAGTCAAAATATTCCAGGAGAATACTTATACATATACATACTTTCAAAAGAGGCAATAGTCATTTCAAATCATTTCAATCTACAATTAGGCTTAAAAGCGAAACATTCCTCATAATCATTCATGCTTGGGCTAAAAAGTCAAATCATAGTTCGTAATCATGCTTCTCATGCATAGAAATAGGTCATTCACATAACAATATGGTGCGAGCACTCAATATGGTCAAAGAGCCAATAATAATAGACATTTATGTGATCACATTCTTGTTATATCCATAATATTATCAAAATCATATACATAAACATATTTGGGCTTAACCCACTTCGTAATTTTCATAAAATCCAATGCTCATGAAATGCATAGGTCATGAATGATGTGAGAATAGCATGGGTAATTGAGATTCAATCTAAAATCATCAATACAATGAGAAATTCAAGTAAATTCATAATTAAATCCATATTTAAATCATAATATAGATCATTCACTATTCAATCAAAACTCAACAATATAATATGAAATTAAAGTAAATTCATAAGTAAAATCCACATTCAAATCATAATTTGAATTACCTATTCTTAAACAAACTTAAAGGGACAATGCATATTCAAATATTCATAATAATAATAATGTAATTCAACATATTAGGGCTTAAATCAATTTAAAATTATCAATAAAGTATAGTCCATACTTCAATTAAATTTAATAATCATTAATATTCAAAACACATATTTAAAGTAAACAAAATTTCATGAAATTCAAGTGAAAAGAGTTTGGGTCTTCTTGGTTGAAAGGGACCAAGAATCAATCCCACATACCTTAGCTAATTGAGAAAATTAAAGAAGAAATTTGATGAAGAAAAGAGTCTTCCCTTGATTCCCAAGCTTAGTCTTCACAAGAATCATTGAGAGAGAGTTTGAGTTGAAATAATTCTAAGTATAAGAGTGAATTTGAATGAAAGAAATAGAGTTTAGATCATCTGGAGGTCTTAGGGTAGCATAGGAAGTCACAAAAGCCCCTTAGGAGTAGCCATAAGTCTTCACAAGAGTCTTTGAGAGAGAGTTTGAGTTGAAATAATTCTAAGTATAAAAGTGAATTTGAATGAGAGAAATAGAGTTTAGATCATTTGGAGGTCATAGGATAGCATAGAAAGTCACAAAATCCTCTTAGGAGTAGCCATAATTAAAAAAAATCATTAATGAAGAGGAATAAAATTTATTGTCAGGGGTCTCGTGAGAAGGTCTCACGGACCGTGAACCGTCCCATGAGACCATAATTAGTCAATTCATAAGAAACTCTACACGGACGAACTTTACAAAAATGGACATATCTTCTTGATCCGAACTCAGAATAAGGTAAACTCGGATGCATTGGAAAGCTAACTCAAAGAGCTTCAATTCGATAGGTTGTGGGCCACCCAGTTCTTTTTGTAATAAGAAATGTGACCATTTAAAGTTGACTCTTCTATCGATTCTTTAGGTGTTTCTCTTCTTAAATTTGTTGTAAAGAGTAATGTTGATTCATTTCATCTGATGTTGCTTTCAGCTTAGTTGACAGCCGATTATTATTGGCTTTTTTTCTTTATAACTAGTTTAGTGTATGTGTTTTGCACATATGAGCCAAATTATATATAAATAATAGTTGGCATTAAATATAGATAATGTTCATGTAAACAAAATTAAATAAATATTATTAGTTTGATGCAATAGTTTAGTCTATTGTGATACAACAAAGATGAGAAAATCTAATACAATATTCATGTAAATAAATGTTATTAGTTTGATGCAATAGTTTAGTCTATTGTGATACAACAAAGATGAGAAAATCTAATACAATATTCATGTAAATAAATGTTATTAGTTTGATGCAGTAGTTTAGTCTATTGTGATACAACAAAGATGAGAAAATATAATACAATATTCATGTAAATAAATATTATTAGTTTGATGCAATAGTTTAGTCTATTGTGATAGAGCAAAGATGAAAAAAAATCAATCTAATTGCTTATAATATAGATATGCTAATAGTTTCTTAATATATAAAGTAATAATTTAGAGTTGAATAGTTAGAAATTAAATAATTAATTGACTAAAATTTAATGTAACAAAAGATTCTGAAACATAAAATGAGTAGTTTAATGTTTCCAACATAATTTTATTTTTAAATTTGTTATATTACATACTTTTATTAACAAAGTATTTGATAGTCAAAATATTTATTAATTATTTACGTAAAATAGTCCTAAATCAAAAGTAAATTCTAAATATAAATTAATTCTAATCTAAAAGTGAATCTGGAAACTAAATCATAAAAAATTTAAATAATAAATTAAGAAAAATAGTGAAAAGGCGATTTTGTCTAAGGTTACCTTACTTGAGATATTATTTTACCTTAATAGATGAAACTTGTGAATAGAGCGAGATGTTAGTTACAAAATAAGAGAAATTTTAAAATAGCGGAAATTTATTAAACTCAACTAACTAAACTAAGGGCATAATATAATCTGAATGAAGCAAGTTAAGTTGCATAACAATTAATATTATTTTCTTCAAATTCAAAAAGTGAAAAAGAAAGGGAAAAGAATATGAAACAAAGAACGTGAGTGTACAATATAAGTAAACTTGATAATCAAATTGAAGTTCGGAAAAAATAAGATCTTGCACTATTTAGCACAAATCGATGAAGGGGATGAATGAATCAATTAAAGCGGGAAAAAATTGATTGCAATTGTAAAATAAGAAAATACAAGCCAAATTATTGATTGTTAATGATTGATATTTCAAAAGTTGAAATTGAAATATTTTTATAGAAGTAGAGAAAGTCATAAATAAAAAAAATAGGAAATAATATTTTATCGTATTTAGGAAGAAACATTACATTATATAATTAGGATTCATCGTGAAATTTAAAGAACTTTTATTGAAATAATAGAACTATAAAGGAAAAAGAAAAAAAATTGACAAACTAATTAATTATGAAAATATTAAGAGAATAATCAATGAAAATTAAATTACCTTTAATTTAATGAATTCTTTGACATGAATTTCTCATACATTTTTTTAACTCTCTTGTTAATGTGTTCTTTTTTTTAACTTTTTTTTTGTGCCTATTTTTATGGGAGATGGTTTTTCAAAACTTTTTTTTACTTATTATATGAGAAGTTGTTTATTTTCTTTTTTAGATCAAGTCTATTCTAGTTAGAAAAATATTCTTCATCTATGATTTAATTATAATAAGAAAATTTTCTTTATTTAATTTTTATTATATTAAATATTATTAAGATAATAATATAATAATTAAAAATAATGATAAAAAGTCAATTTTGTCTAAAGCAAAGTCTTTTAATGATGGGCAAAAAATTCAAACAATATTATTAAGGACCTTCACACTTTTAATATAATATAGATATAGATCTAATTTACTTTTCTCGTAACTCGCAGTAACATTCTAAACATTTTGAACGAACAAAATTTGGAGTTGGATTTTTTAATGGGTTAGATGAGTGGATAAGAAGACATAGTATCGGGTGGATAAATAAACAAAATTGAGAGCAAATTTTAACTGAAATAAAAATATATATTCATATGGTACATGAGACTTAACAATACATCATAAAAATATTCATATCGTACACGAAACTTTAACAATATATCAGGCATTAAACTTAATAATCCACGAGCGAATGTATGCCCAACGTTAGAAAAAAAATATATGGCGAACAATAAATATAGCCCCCTACCAAGAGTACAAAGACAACTGACGTACTATAACAGGCTCAGATCAACCTTTCCTGTGAGTATCCAAAAAATTCTCAAAGATAGCAGACTGCTCATGTAAGTACCCTTCTGCATGAAGCAAATCTGAAAGAAACCAAGTTAAAAATTTGGGCAAATCAAAACTTGGGACTCACACTAAAGCCTACCCTATTCACACATCATGTTGTTCACTAGCAAACTTTTTACTAGACCAAAGCCTTTAATGTTGCCCAACATCCTATAACTTCAGCATACTCATGGTAAATCTTCAATATTGCAAAGAAGATAGGACGTCAACAAAAATAAAGTATAACATAATGACTATCAAAACTGCTTTACTTTAAAAGGATAACATAATTCAACCACAGATGTCCCATGAACTATGTGAAATCAATAACTTAAAAAACACGCTGCAAACACACAGTTTCTCTAAAGACAAGATAGTGCTTAAAACAAGAATCTAAGTAAATTTGGGAGGACAAAACAAGATTAAACTACAGCATCAGGGCAAAAAGCAACATTGATGGATCCAATACAATGTTGTCTACTTGAAGCACTTCGCGTCCAACAGAGCCTGTCCCTCAAAAGGCTCGTGATCTTCAATCATTTGGCTAACCCTCTCCTTCTGGGCCTCATCATTGATGTCTACTTCCTTCCATTCATAGAGTTCCATGTCATAGACTTCATCCATAACAAACTTGGGAATTTCCTTTCCACGGAAAAGCCACAAGCCCTGTACCTTGAATGGGGCCTCAGAACCAACAATCAACATCTTACCAAAAGCATACTTGCGTGCCAGATCCATTCTCTGCAGAAAACCACCAACCTTGTTCATGGTTACAAAGGAAACTGTGTTCTCATCATTGTACTTGTAATCACAAAACCAGAGAGAATATCCTTCAGGGTCATACATGTCCCAGAAACCTGCAGAAGAAGAATGCTACAGGGTAAGATTCTGACAAGGAACCAGCTCAAGTGTTTTGCTAAAGTAGAAAATTCCCACCTATATAACTGGTTCCTTCCATCAAACAGATTGCAGGTTACAGAAGATTGAAAAAATGAAATTAAACATGCACTAAAAATAAAGATCTTTTAATGACTCCTGATGGTCAAAGTATGTATGCTAAGAAACCTCTCAACTTATAATAAGAAAGATAACACAACAGAAGGAACTAATACCTTTAATGGCAACCTCACGGAAGTTGTTCTTGGTGTTGGAGTAAAGCCTCTTCCAATCATCAAGAATCATCTTACTTGGAGGCAAGAGATCAAGAGGATTCTTTGGCTTAGGCTTGGGTGCTGCTTCCTCCTCTGCGGGACTTGGTTCTTCCTTCTTCACCTCCTCCTTTGGCTGCTCCTTAGCCTTGGGTTTTTCAGGTTGTGCAGGCTTCTTGGATTGCACAGCTGGGACAGATTCAGCTTGTTTCACCTCACCCAATATCTTGCAGAAATTTGGCTGATTAACCACAGTCCAGAAATATCTCTCTACATGTGGGAACTCCTTGGTAAAGCTCTTGGTCATTATCATCCTAAAACCAATGCTCAAGTTACAGACCATAATGATGTCAGCCAATGTGATTGAATGTCCAACCAAGTATGTGTTATATGCAAGATGGGTGTTCAAAGCACCAAGCGCTCTCTTTAATGCAGCTACCGCAGCTTCCTCGGCCTTTTTGCAAAACAAGAAGAAATTCAGTTAACATGTTTCTAGTGGCTAAGCAAAAAATATTAATAATGCATGGTAGGATACATACAGGAGGGATGTATACACCATAGCCAAGGCGTGGGTACAGCCATCGTGCAATGTTTGAATCAACTTCAGTGGCAGAAAAATCATTCCATTGTTCAATTTGAGCCTATCAAAGAGAACACATACATAAATAGAGGAATAAGAATTTCACAAACGAAAATGTCACTGCTAAATGAATGAAGCTAAGAAACCAAACCAACTTGAAATACGTACGTATTCAATCAATGAAGAACCAAAAAGAGGATTGTTGGGCTTCGTTTTGGTAACTATGTGAATTAGTAAAGATCAATGTCAGAACTATCTCTTGTCATAGGATCAGAAGTCAAATAAAAGAAAACGAGACATTGACCAACCATAGCGTGCAATCGCATTGCTCTCAAAAACAGCACCATCTGGTGTTTCAAGCACAGGAACCTATAATATAAAAATACGCACCTAGATTAGCAAAATCTTGTCAAGTAAATGAAAGAATCAATCTATAATATTCATAAGTATAACATACCTTTCCAATTGGATTCATCTTAAGAAACTCAGGTGTCTTGTTCGATACGCCCATCTGGAAGTCCTTTACAAGTTCAACCTTAACCCCTGTATACTCAGCAGCAATGAGTGCCTTTGAGGCATTTTTGTTGTTGCTTGTTGAGTGCAAAATCTGCAACAAACATCATGAACACAATTAAGTTTTAGTATTTCAGTTGACATTAAATCCACAAGGTAAAAGGGGCGTCTTTTAAAGCATTTTATAATGACCACACTTTGAAGCACAAAGTCTATTTTTTATATCTACTGGAACAGAGTTTTCTCTGTTATTAAACAAGTAGCAAAACCTCAATTCTCAGTTATAATAACATAAAAAAGTTTGCACCTTCGGATGTTTTCTCCCATCAAACTCTATTTCCTTTCCTGCTTCCAAACAACACTAAGACTGCAAAGCCACCCCTCTAAATAGAAAACAGATGAGGCTTTCTCCACCAGTTGGCTCTACTAATTGGGTGATTTTCATTCTTTCGTAGAAGACATTCAAATAGCCAATAGTATACACATATGGAAAATTCAGCAGAAAATAATTAACCTCCACTTAGATCTTACAGACAATAGAAGACATACAGATAAAAATTACCGCACATACCCAGATGAACTTGTCAGAATAAAGCATACATCAAGAAAAATCTAAAAACCCAGAACCAGAAAAGACGAATATACAAATAGATTCAGGAACCAACAATAAAGATGAAATCCTTCATAATAATAATAATAAGAAATCCCAGATCTATGTTTAATATCAAAAGGAATCACAATATAACCAAAAACAAGATCCAAGCAACTTACCAGAGCCATGGCCACACAAAAGTTGAAACTTGTTCACCCTTCACCAAATAAAAAAATTTAAGCAATGAGTATCAGAAAAGAAACGGAAAAGGTATGAATTGATTCATGATTCGCAATAAGATTTTTATAGCAACAGAACAAAGTGAAAAGAAAGAGGTTTACCAAGTGTGCTACGGCTGGAGATCAGAAATACTACTAAAAAAGAATTAGGGTTTCTGAGTGGAGTATATATAGAGAGAGCGCTTGGCTCCTCAGGAAAATATGCTCTTTGTGGTAATTTTACCTCTCTTGAGCGTGGACAATTTTGAAATGTCATGCACTTCTTAACCTTTTTTCTTTTTTCTTTTATCTATATAATATATATATATATAGTTTAGTATATATGTTTTGCACGTATGTATCTTCTAAAAATTATATATAAATAATATTTATCATTAAAATTAATATAATATTCATATTATCAAAAGTTAAATAAATGTTATTAATTTGATACAAGAGTTTAATCTATTACGAATGGGCAAAGATGGAAAAATCGATTCAATTACTTATAATATAAAAATATGTTAATAATTTATGAATATATAAAGTAATAATTTGGAGTTGAATTTTTCGGAGTTAAATAATTAATTGATTAAAAATTTAATTTTTAAAAAGACTCCTAAATATAAAACAAGTTGGTTATTATTCCACATAATTGTAATTGCGTTTTTTCTTGTTTAAATTTGCTATACTACATACTTTTATTAATAAAATATTTGATAATTAAAATTAATTTCAAAATCTTAAATATTAGAAAAATAAAAAAAATTCTTCATAGCCTAAACAATTATTTATATAGAATAATCCTAAGTCAGGAGTGAATTCTAAATATAAAGAAATTCTAATTCAAAAATAATCTTGAAACTAAATAAATAAAAGATAAAATAATAAATTAAGAAAAATAGGAAAAAGATGATTTTGTCTAAAGTTGAATATTTTAATGAAGGGTAAAAAGTTCAAACAATATTTCTAAGAGTCTTCACACTTTTAATATAGTATAGTATATATACTAGTATAATACTCGCGCGATGCGCGAATTATATATATTTATTTATAGCTTATATATTGTCTAAAAGAATAACATGCAGCTCAATTTTAATGATTATCGTATTTATAGTTTAAAAGTAAATGAATATTTTGAAAATAACATTATTAGTTGAATTAATTTTTAAAAAAATGTGATAGCAAAAAATATTCTATCATATAAATGTAATATTTGAATAATCATAAAATTTTATTTGAAACAATTTGTGAACTTATAGCACCTTAATTACTAAAATCGGTTCTTAACTATCTTTTAAAAAAAATAAAATACTAGTTTTTTCATCTACGATGTTGTAGTCTAAGTGTGGACGTTATGATGTGGACGAATTTGTTCTACGAATTCTCCTCAAAAAGTTGCTTCAATACTATTACTCCTACATGAAAATTATACAGTGTAATCATTTAAAAAATGAGGCAACTAATAATATATCAATTATAATAACGATCGAAATCTTACTCATGATCCTACATTTCCACATTAATAAAAGCATTGGATTTATCACCTTGTTTGTATTTTCGTACAGGTCCATAAGCAACAATTTCTCCTATAACATCTATCATAATGATGAAAAAGTAGTATGAGATAAAGTTTGTAAAACATTCAAATTAAATGAAATATGAAAGTAATAATTACTAAATAGTTTACTCTCATCGATATTAACTTGATTTATCATGTGTTCAAGTGGTTGAAATTTGAAAATAGTCATATCAAAGCATAGATCATTTATTTTTTGTCTGGTAGTTCTATTAGTAAACATTAATTTCAGTTTATGATCGTTGATTTTGAACTTAGATTTATTTGGCCCAATAACAATACTTCTAAGAGTCTTTACGATTTTAATATAGTACATATATATATGTACATATATAAGAGAGAAAAGTTTGCAATGTGGTTAACCCACGTGGCAATGTCACGCCCCGGGAGGGTACCCTTAGTGTGGCTAGCACTACGAGACTATTGCTAGTCCCCAAACGAACCGCTTGGCCTCATCGTCCCATCATACTCAACAGCGGAAGAATAGTACTCAAGAAAAGATTGTAAAGTAGTTGAACCAAGTCTATATATATATAAAAGTAGCTTTCCAATAAACAAAAGTTGGAAAAGAAATAATACTCATTATCCTCTTCTCAATGTCTATGAAGTCTCTACCTCTAACATCTAGATGGTACCATGACAGGTTATGGTTACCCAACTCGACTCAAGGAAAACAAAATAGTCAGTGAAGGAAAAAGAGGCTCCTCCGAGGGTAGGGGGCTCACCATCTCTGGAGTCACGAGCCCTAAACTTCAATGGTGCGTCTGCCAAAATCCCCTAATACCTGCCTCTACATCATAAAAAGATGCATAACCAAATGGACAGAATATACTGGTATGTAAAATGGCTGGAAAGGAGTAGATATAATGTAAATACTCAAATCAAGAAACTCAACTCAACTCAAGAGACTCAACTCATCTCAACTTAGTAAAACATGCAAGTTTAAGAATGAAATCATGCTTTTAAAAATAAACTCAATAGTTTGCAACTCATACCAAATTGTTCAAATTTTTATAATAAGATAATACTCCTCAAAAGATACTCTAGTATGCAACTCAGTCCAATCAAATATGCAATTTAGGGAGTTTCTCTAACCGATATACATCCCACTACCCTCTTGGATGGTGCACAATGAAAATGATATTATTACTCGCTCGTCCATTTCTTGCCAAGGTAAGGACATCAATATCTACATCATGAATCATGATTAATCATCTCCATCCATCTTTTTGGGACAGGAGTTGTCAGAACGTGCTGCACAACTATCCTACACAGACAACGTAGTTATGGGGTTGGAGTCACTTGTACCCCGATATGCTGTAAAAATACAACATATTTGATGTCTAAAACAAGGGATTTTGTGAGTTCTTAATGCGACTTTTTATGATTTTTATGTGTTTTTGTGTTGTTCTTGTGGAAAAGTTAGGTTGGTATGATTTTGAAGAAACATTGCAGATTTTGATAAAGCTTAGGACATATGAGCTTAACTATGAGCTTTAGCCCAAGCTACGAGTCGTATGGTATTAATCGTAGCAAGAAACAGAGACCAAAACTCAGAAATCTGCTAAGTGGAGGTCACCCCTACGAGGCTATCCTATGAGTTGTAAGTTGCACTACGACTTGTATAGGTAGACTCGTAGTAGTAATCTGAGAGCCAAAATGTTGGACCCAAAACTGAAAGCCTAGACTACAAAAGGAGCATACGAACTCGTAGCAGGAATCAGAGAGCCAAAATATTGGACCAAAAACTGAAGGCCTAGACTACAAGAGGAGCTACGAGTCATAGCCCAAGCTACAACTCGTACCAGTGGGTCGTACCAGTTAAATCCAAAATACCAAGTACTTGATACAAGACCCCGATTACAACTCGTAGGTCATCCTACGAGTCATACCTGCGAGGCATACCAGCTGCCAGTTGTCTTTTTTGTGTAATTTTTAGGGTTATTTTGTAAACACTATATATAGTTTAAGTTAGGGTCTTAAAAAGAGAGATTCAAAATAGAGAAGAATATATCATCTTTGAATATACTCTCAAAGAGACTTTGAGGTCTTTAGCTTAGATTATCTTTTTATCTTAGAAAATCCTATTTTTGGTATTGTAAACATTGCTTTGTGCTTATTATCAAGCTTGTGGTTTGCAACTTGTAGTGTCTTCAATCTTCATTACCTTGGGTAAAATTCTCAATCATGTCTTTCATTGTTAGAACCCGTATGATGGTATGTTGGAATCGTTGCGAACTTTGGGACCAATATTGTTATTCTCGGAAAATTTGACACTTAAGTGTGTTTTGAAGTAATTGAGAATTTAAGTTGGAATTTTTTTCAAATAAGTATGGGTGTAGAAACTCATGGAATATCTACATGTTCAAGTGTACATTTGCAAGACCAAGTGTTATAAGATTTTATATTACATGTTTATATGTTGGAAAAATATAATTCTAGCA